>KV454647.1:63866-120552 GCA_001662585.1 Pseudogymnoascus sp. WSF 3629
TCCCCATCCCCATCCCCATCCCCGTTACCGCATCCTTTATCGCAAAAACCAGCACTCTGCCCTACTCCCTTAAGCATCCGCAATACCAGTCCCGCGAATAGCATCCACTTGCTCACTCAACTGAGCATTGTTCTTTGGGCCGGCCTTCGCCGGTCCCTCAGGGGTAACATACGCCTTCGTCATCCCACCATCCACGACAAAGTCCTGCCCATTAATAAAGCTGCTCTCATCGCTCGCCAGGAACAGCACCGCGTGCGCCTGCTCCACAGCCTCTCCGAATCGGCCAGATGGGAAGTGCACTTCACGGCGGTGGCGCTTCTCCTTGTCATCGCCGAGCCAGTCCTGCAGCAGTGGTGTGTTAAGCGGCGCTGGGCAGAGTGCGTTGAATCTGTACCCGTCGCGCGCGTGTACGATAGCCAACTCGCGAGTAAGTGCTAGAACCGCGCCCTTGGATGCAGTGTAGGCGAGTTGGGGAGTGGCGGAACCGACAAGCGCGACAACGGAGGCGGTGTTGATGATGGAGCCGGAGGGCTTGTTGTGGCGGCGAAGCGATAGAACGGCGTGCTTGCACCCGAACCAGACACCCTTGACGTTGATGGCTTGAGTAAGATCCCACACAGCCTCGGGAGTGTCAACAGCGTCGGCGTCGAGCGCGTGCATGATTCCGGCGTTGTTGAACATGATGTCAACGCCGCCCCAGCTGTCGAGCTGTTCGACGAGAGCCTCGACGTCGGCTTCCTTTGAGACGTCGCAGACACGGATTTCAACGCGGTGGACGGAGGGCACGAGCTGGCGCAGCTTCTCGACTGCTTTCTCGAGGGCCGTCTCGGAGATATCAGCCATGAGGACGTTGGCGCCCTCCTTGGCGAAGAGGATGGAGGTCTCTAGACCAATGCCACTGGGATGGTGTTAGTATCTACATCGTCCATGTGAGATTCAACCACGCCAGTATTCTTGCCCTCTATTGTGAGTTCTGTTTGAATTCACGGGACTTGGGGTATGTAACGTGATGTCCGTTATCGGAGAAGGGCGAGACATATGTGGCAATTGCGGGGTGAAACATGCAGGGACAGAGAAAGTGGCCAGATTGAAGAGATTTAAGAAGAATATGAAACTTACCCTGCAGCGCCGGTGACAATAGCGTTCTTACGGTGCAGTCTTCCCATCTGGATGCTGTTGATGGTGAGGCCGCTCTTGGCTGGGGGCGGGGCGGCGGCCATGATGCTCTTTGTTTTGGGGAAGAGCGGATCGACGTCGCTCTTGGGATAATAAGAGTCGAAGTGATATTCTAATGGAATATAGGCTGGAAACGATTGTGATCAGTTTTAGAAAAGTTTGAAGGAAATGCGAAGAAGTGATATATATGGGGGGGCGATAAGACACATGATGGTGTTATAATCTGACTCGCGGGGTGGCGCGGTGTAAAGATAAGCATTGATTACTTACTGTAGTTATATATTTGATGCTTTTTTTTGCCACCTGATATATTTAATGGAGAGTAGTAGGGAAAGGGAAGCAAAGATGAAGCAATCAATCTGGTCTTTGTATGAAAGGATGAGGTTTAAGTGAAAGATAACAGTGTGTTTATATAGAAATCTATGGGCGGCGGGGTTGGGAGGAGCTAGAGGGGACGAATGACCCCAAATGACACACAATATTCCAGAATTGCGGAGCCATCACGTGACTATTCAGGGGCAGAACGAGGGGCAAAAGGGCGGCAGGGCGGTAGGGTGGACCAAAGGCGGTGAGGAGAAGCTTATCGGCAATCATGACACTGCCTTGGCCAATGGACAGGACCACGGGAACAAACAAATCCAGGAACAACTATATTCAACATACGATTGTTCACGCGCTTGACGATCTCATAACAGGTGCTGTTGTTGCGAGATACTTTTGTACGGCTAATATATCTTACTTGACAAGACCAGGCCGTGCAAATTGACCTTGGAGCTATCTGTAGGCTGCGACTCACCGCGTTCACCTCAATCACCGCGTCAAGACAGCTTCTCGGACACGCCGATTCTCAACAAGCAACACATAATACGGCATATATCCCAAGCTATACCAATATAATTATGGCGGAAACTGCGGTGACGCTCGAAAACGTCGCCGATATCCTCCACTATGACACCAAGGTCAAGGTTGCCGGTATCGACGTCGATGGGCAGCTGCGGGGTAAGCTGATGTCGAAGAAGAAGTTCCTCGGCATCGCAAAGGAGGGCTTTGGCTTCTGTTCGGTGGTCTTTGGATGGGATATGCACGACAAGACATACTTCAAGGAGCTGAAGATTAGCAATAAGGAAAATGGTTACCACGACGTCATCGCTGTACCAGACCTCAGCACGTTCAGACGGATACCATGGGAAGACGATGTACCGTTCTTCCTCGTCAGCTTCTACGACCCTGATACCAAGGAGCCACTCAGTGCGTGTCCGCGAGGAATTTTGGAACGGCAGGTAAAAAAACTGGAAGACGAGGGCATTGGCGCTATGGCAGGCGGTATGAGACCTCAACCCTCTTTTTCCTGCGTCAGTAACTAACCGTTCCTCTAGCTGAATACGAATTCTACCAATTCCGTGCACCACAGAGCGGCAATGCTCCTATATCTGAACGCAACAACTCTTCGACTGCCACCTTCCTCCAAAACAACCCAGTCGACTCCCTCCCATCCCTCACCGAGGGAATGTTCGGATACAGCTTAACGCGTCCCCTCCACAACAAAGACTACTACTATGGCATATTCGACGCCTGCGAGAAGTTCAACACTCACATTGAAGGTTGGCATACTGAGTCCGGGCCTGGCGTCTTCGAAGCTGCCCTCGCCTTTGGAGACATAAAAGGTATGGCCGACCGTGCTGGTCTATTTAAATACGTTGTTAAATCCATCGCCACGACTTACGGCATCACGCCCTGCTTCATGGCCAAACCCCGCCAGGGACTGCCCGGAAACAGCGGCCACATGCACGTCTCCCTCGTCTCCTCCTCCGGCGCAAACCTATTTGCGCGCGACTCCACGGACCCCAACCCACCCTACCCTGATGTCGCCAACCTCTCCGACATGGGCCGCCACTTCCTTGCCGGCATCCTCGAAGGTCTCCCAGACATCATGCCCATCCTCGCACCCACGGTGAACAGCTACAAGCGCCTCGTCGAGAACTTCTGGGCTCCCGTCACCGTTTCCTGGGGCCTCGAGCATCGCGCCGCAAGTATAAGGCTCATCGCCCCACCCACCGCTAAGGCATCCGCCACGCGCTTTGAGATCCGCGTGCCTGGTGCGGATGCGAACCCTCACTACGTGCTCGCGGCGTGTCTAGCGTTGGGATGGCGCGGTGTGACAAAGAAGCTTGAGCTTACTCTGCCGCCGCTGGGGAAGGGCGAGGATGTGGGCGGCGAGTCGGATGCTGGGCAGCGGCTCGCGAAGAACCTAGGGGAGGCGACAGCGAGGTTTATGGCGAAGGATAGTTTGGCAAGGGAGGTGTTTGGGGATGAGTTTGTGGAGCACTTTGGAGGGACGAGGGAGCATGAGGCGAGGTTGTATGATGAGGCAGTTACGGATTGGTAAGTTCTTATCTTTTTGGTTGAGGGTTATGCGGTATTTGTTATTTATATCTTACTAACATGTGCGCAGGGAGGTGAAGCGGTATATGGAGACAGTATAGAGGGGAACCGCCAACTGGTCTCCGGTCTCAGTTTGCGTTGGCGCATTTACACGTTAATACATCTACCTCACCTATACTAGAACTATACAAAGCGAGATATACCACAATTTTACAGGCATGGATCGTTATTTGTACTTGTCCCCTAGGGGCAACATTTCTTTCTTCGTGGGAGTCAACTATTCCGTACCCGAGTATCTCGGTACACAAGTATCAAGTATCCAAGAAACGACCGATTATGCAATCCTTCAATCCTTCTGGTCTCTCCCTGCGCGACACACCCTCGACGACCAATTCTTCACCGCCAAATCCACGCCAAGCCATTCCCATTGATCAACTCCCGTGCCGTGCCGTACCCCGTCCTATCCTGCTCCGCCCTCTGCCGCCCCACGACACCGAACAGCACCAACGACGGTAATTTAAGCATCCAAAATTGCCTTCCGGCCAAGTCTTGCGATACTTGGCGTTGATGCCGTTCTTGGCACAAACCTATAGAGGGATCGACAGTGTGGGTCCCCATCATCGGGAAACCCGGGAATTTGATAGGGCCAAGCGGCTTGACGGTGTTTCAAATGTCCGAGATATGGTCTCGAAGGATTCGGGAATTTGGGGGTTGCTGAGACACAGTTCACGGGAGGGATTGGCCAATCAAATATGCGCATGCCATGTCAAAAGCGGGGCTGATGGAAGCTATGGCGGTGATGGGACTGACATGTCGACGAACAGGGGTCAGCGAGCTTCGAGAATAGTAACACTAATCTTAAAATGGACTAGAGACGCTCCATTATCGACCCCAAGGATTCCTTCCTCCTCAATGTTACTAACCACACTAGGGTTAGATTGCTCTATGAGCTCTCGATCCGTTGATCCTTCGTCTTTTCTCATTTCACTCTTGGCCGCCACGCCTGGCTCATTTCACAAAGTGTGCCGACTTTATACATGTTCCCGTCGCATCGACGGTGGCCTCGTCCTCGCCCTCCTCCCGCGACTGACCCTATCCTCCATCTTCGCGGACCGTGTCGCGAGCCACCATGGTGTCCCAGGATGACTCCGGCCTGACCCTCCTCGGCCCCCTCACGACCATATTCACCCCGCCCGCCACCTGCCATGACCTCACCGTCCTCTCAATCTCCACTGTCTTCAGCACCGTCATCACCGTGACAAACACTATCTCCGGCGGCTCGGTCGCCTCTATCTCTACCATTTCCACCATCACCACTTCGACCACCGCTTACCTCGAGAAATACGACTACGTCCTCGACGGCTCCTGCTACCCCAAGGGCTACACCACATACTCCGCCTACTACTCCCCCGGACGTTGCCCCGCCGCCTGGCAGGGCGTTGTCACCACCGCCCAGAACGGCGAGACAACCGTCCAATGCTGCCCCACCTCCTTCACCTTCAGCGGCGAGCTCTGCCGCTCATCAATCGCCAAAAGCACCACCACATCCGTCGTCCTCTATAAGAATGAGCTCCGCGTCGACCCGACACCAACCGCATCCTACATCTCAGACGAAATGGTATGGGCCACCGGCATAGTCGTCCGCTACCGCGACGGCGACTTCCCCGCCACCACCAGCTCGAAATCTTCCTCTGCCGCCACCTCCATCGCAGCGCACACCTCCACCCCCTCAGACCCCTCCTCCTCCTCCGAATCCAACTCCGGCCTCTCCCTCGGCGGCAAAATCGGATTAGGCCTCGGCATCCCCGTTGCGCTGATCATCCTCGCCATCCTCGCCTTCCTTTTCTTCCGTCGGCGCCGCGCCGCCACCACCCCTACCGTCGCCGGCCCTCCCCAGCCCCCGCCACAAGAGCTACAATCGTACTCTCAACCTCCACCCCAGCAGTACCACCAGCCTATGGAACAAAACTTGCCTGCGGGATACTGGGAGACCAAACCCTCTGAGATGGCACGCGCGAGCGAGATTTATACACCGAGTGTGGCGGGGTCGCCACGCTTTGGCGGGGGGCAGAGCACGGGGTATGCGCCGGTTGCGCAGGTAGGAGCGTATGCGCCTTCACATGATACGGGATATGCGCCTGTTGCGCAGGTGGGAACGTACGCGCCTTCACATGATACGGGATACGCGCCGGTTGCGCAGGTGGGAGCGTACGCACCTTCACATGATACGGGGTATGCGCCGGGTGTAGGGTCAGGGCAGGCAGGGTATGGGCAGGAGGCTAGGGCACCGAGTGCGGCGGGTGGATATACACCCGCCGCGGCACCGGGATACGCACAGGAGGCGAGCGCACCGATTGTGCCGTCGCAGAGGCTGTCGGCGCCGCCGGTGGAGGGGGCGTCGAGGCAGTGGTCTGGTGGTGGGGGGCCGTTGCCAGATCCGGCTGAGTTTTATCCTGAGTATGCGGCTGGGGGGGATGATGATGATAGTTTACACGGTGTGAGGAGGTGACGAAGGTAGGATTGTGGATGTGGAGGGAAATACCCGAGTTCTATGTATATATTTTAGAGTGGGAAGGACTGAAAAGAGGAGGGCCTGGGTGGTGTAGGTTTTTGTGGTTGGTAGTATATAGGTATATACCCCTTTGAGGGGAGATGTGGATATTGCGGCCGAGGGCTTGTTGGATTTAATGCAATACATAGTTGAAATATTGGCTTCTGACTTATAGCGTGCGGGTCTTTATTGGCTGCCGTGATTCGTGTTACACTCCCCTTTTTTTTCCCTTTGCTGTCTTAGGAGAAGCGAGGCGTTTGAAACAGCGTTTCACCCCGTAGGCTTCCATGCCTTATAAACATCGAAAGTCGAGAATAAGACCAAAAAGGGTTATACCTTAAAAGATACAAGGTAGTCGCTGGTGGTCACTCCCCAGCTACCGAGTAACCAATCTGAATCAACTGAATAATATCTCTATTCAGGAAATCTCTAGAGTTATAGAATTATAAAACCCACATCAGTGTCCAGCAGCAGCAGCAGCCGCAAACGCCAAAATATTCTCCAAAACCTGATCATCGGTCTTGTTTCCCTCTCCCAAAACCTTCTCATAAGCTGGGAACAGTATCGTCTTCTCAATCTCGGTGTATTTCCCATCAGCCACATACACCACCTCGCCCTGCCTCTCCGTCGTGGCCATAAGATATACTGCTGCGCGTGCGACGACGACGGGTGCTTGCGATGGCTGCGAGATACCAGGCATGATAATATCCATGCTGGGGATGACACTGGTGTTGGTCCACGATGGCATCAGGGTGTTGATACGCACTGGGATCGAAGCCACGTCGAGGAGGCGAGCGTAGCCGCGGCCGAAACCGAGGACGCCGTGCTTAGCGGTCGCTGTATGCATTAGCTCAACAAGTTCCAAACTCCAATTATCTCCAGCGTGGTAGGTTTGGAGGGAGGCAGAGCTTACAGTAATCTGGAGCCCGCAGCGGCTGCAGTCCAGTGCTCGATCCCATCAACACGATGTTGCCGCCCCCATCCTGAGTCTTCATGTAGTGCACGCCCAGGACGGCGGTGTTAACGACGCCCTTGAGGCTGACATCAATCAACTCATGGCTTGGCTCCTGGAGCTCCCCAGTCTCATCGACAGCGAGGCTGAGGTAGTCAGCGCGTGGGCCGATGCCAGCATTCGCGAAGACATAGTCGATGCGGCTGTGGTGCTCGTGGGCGGTCTTGAAGAGAGTGCGGACGTCGGACCAATTGGCGACGTTGGTCTTGACGAAGGTGAAGGCTGGGGATGCGGGGGACTCGGCGGGGGGTTTGATGTCTCCGCTGACTACGGAGGCGCCAAGAGAGAGGAGGAGGGTGACAGTTGCGAGGCCAATGCCTGATGAACCGCCTGTGGGAGTTGGTTAGTTGGAGGCAAATTTTATCATGAGAATCCCATTCAGCGGTGAAGCGGGGAAGTGGCTGTACCTGTGAGAACGACAACCTTGTCCTTGAGACTAGTAAGGTCCTCGTCTTTGATGAGGAATTCTGCCATAATGATGATATGCGGTTTGCGAGTAGCTAACTGGATGATAAAAAGCAATCAATTTCTTCTAATCCTGGAAGTAAATAGACAAGAGAAACAATGTCAAGACAATACAACTGACAGAGGGAATAGAGTATGGATATGCCAGGGACCGCGCAAGCCGCTTTGGATCCGGGATGGATCTGGCAGGTGGCCCATCCCTCTAGTCCACTCCAAATGTAACCCTTATTTCGCAGCATTATAGGTAAGAGAACTAGCAAGAGCGGGGTATAAAACGGTGTTTTGTGGGTTTTGTGGGTATCTCCATGGGTTATTCAGGTTGATCTTGTCGCTTTTCACGGCGGCTCCCGTATCTGGCCCGTCCAGGCCCCGTTCCCGTGTTTGACATACCCTGCGTCCAAGAGAAATGTCCCACCACACGTGTTTCCCGGAACCCCTTCGGCGGCCTTTGATGCTCCTTTTTCATACACTTCCAGTACCGTAGTGGAGCGGCGAACTATATAGGGTGGCATATGGGCTGCTGCAAGAAATGAGGTGCGCGACTCGTTTCTTCACCATGTCAGGGAACATATCACTTTGTTGTCCCGCCTCGTGGGAACGGCTTCAAAGAACCCGGACTCAACCCCTGTTGCCGGGGGCCCAGGGACATATACCCGGAACCACATATACCGCCCATAAACAGGGTACTGGAGCCGCTCCGTATGCTCGCTCCGTAGTCCCCGTGACTAACGGGCTCGTAAGCTCTGGTACGGCCCACAGCAGTAGTGAGATAAAATGTCTCAGGGGAGATACTGCGAAAGACGTCTGGTAAGAACTTAAAAGCTATGGCAACATGGACAAGGGCAACAGTACTCTGGTCTGTAGGGGGTCCAAAAGTAGCAACAGCAATGTTAAAATCCCGACTTCGGCAGTTATGGTGAAGTTAGCGTAGCATTGAATTTCTTGGCCGTGTTCGTCCAGGGTTCCATGCCATTGGGAAAATAACAGGTCAGATATGCCTGCGTGTCAAGGTATACACACTTGAACTGACTTCCCCACAAAATTTCGTCGAGTGCCTCAAGAAACGAAGAGGCACTCGTATTCTATTCTTCTCCATATCAATACCTCTTCCCTTCTCTTCTTCTTTTCTGCGACTCTTCTTATTTGCCTTATTCACCATCGTTTACTCACAGCGCTGTATTTTGTGCTGAAATTATGGTTCAGCCGGCAGGGGACGGCGTCCCGCTTCTGTATACTTCGATAGTTCTTCTAGTTGTGACTTGGCTCACATTCACCACACGAATATCAGTGCGAATATGGAGGAAAAACTCTGGCTGTGATGACTTGTTGATGTTCTTAGGCATCGTACGTCCACCGCATCCTTTCTCAGACCAAAGACTGTACTAATGAGCTCCAGCTTCTCTTCACAGTAACGGCTTGCCTATGTATTGTCTGTTCCTTCCTCGGGTCTGGCCAGCTTGCTGCACGCGTCCCTCCCAAAGAAACCATGAAGGGAATTAAGGTTTGTACTCTCAATCTCTACAATTGAAAACAGAGCAGAGTAGAACTGACTGCCGAAAGCTCTTCTTCATCGCCGAGTTCTTCTACGCTTCTGGCGCTGCCGTCATCAAGTGCAGCATCGCCATTACACTGCTCAGAATTGCCGACTCTCGCCGTAGCTTTACCTGGACAATCTGGGCCATCATGGCTGCCACTGCCATATCCGCAATTGTCTTCATTGCTGGTATTGCTAATATCTGCCACCCGATCACTACGCTATGGGGTGAAACTACAACAGGTTCCTGCAACCTAAAGCTAAACAGCGACGTCAGTTTCTTTTTCTCTGCTATAGAGATTCTCACGGACTTCAGTCTGGCAATTTTGCCCGCCGTCTTGCTATGGAACATCCAGATGAAGGCTAGGGTCAAGCTCTCCGTGGCTGTTATTCTCGGTTTGGGTGCTTTGTACGTACCCCCTAATTTCTCCCGTTTCGTCCCACCACCACGACAAACCCATACATATAGACGACTAACCCCCTCCAGTGCAAGTTGTGCCACAATCGTCCGCCTCAGCTACCTAACCCTCTACAATAACCCCGCCGAGTTCATGTTCGGCACCGGCAAAATCGGCCTCTGGTCCATCATCGAAGAGGGCATCGGAATTACTGCCGGCTCCCTTCACGCCCTACGCCCGCTTCTATCTCTCACCATCTTCGGCGGTAACAGCTCAGCTGACAACACCGGTGCCTCCGCATCAGCGAACAACAAGTTCAAGCAGTCGAACGGGCACCAGGCCCAGCGCAATGATATTAATCTCGATACATTCCACCAGCTCGGCGACACAGATGCTGATAGCTCGAGGCATATCCTGAAGGAGACAGAGGTGTCGATGACAAGGAGCGATGGTACAGAGAAGGGACTCGGAAAGGGGAAGTGGGATAGGACGCAGGTGGTTGAGTGGAAGTAGGGACAATTTGTTTTTATTCTGACTTGATATGTTTACTTTATGTTCGGATAGCGAGATGTGAGTGGCATAACATGCACATGGAATTGATGGTTGTATGCGCAGGGCGGACATTCAGGAAAGAATTACTGGACATGGGGATATTTTGTATGATATGTACGCCATATAGACGATAGGCCAGGCAACTGTGGCTGGCCACAGTGCCTGGCTATGGCATTCTTTCAAGAAGCATGGTGATGAGAGCCACGAGGATAATACCCATATATTCGCATTGGAAGCAAAACTAATGGGGACCGCCTTGTTTGTTACCTAATCATTGAACTCTCTATGCCGTATGCAAATCCTCATCTCTTCTATGTCCAATTCATGAATCATCTTCTATGCCAGGTATGCCTCAACGGCACCATAATTCGTGCCTGGCGCGTGGTAGGTACGCTCCATCTTCAATCCCGCCTCAGCCAGCAGCCTCGACCAGTGTCCCTCGTCTCTCTCCGAACCACTTACGGATAACATCGTCATATCCATCCACCCAGCCTCGACGTCCGCGCCAGTGGCTGGGAGCACGATCTCGGAAATGAGTAGGCGCGAGACACCTGGAGTCATGGCGCTGGCGGTGTTCTTGAGGATGCGCACACAGTCCGTGTCAGACCAGTCATGGAGACAGCGGCGGATGTAGTATATTTGAGCGCCTGTGCTTGTTAATACTGTAGACGGCAAGTATCTATATACTTGGAGGAAACCATTGGCACGCGGAGGTGAAAACAAACCTTTCACTGTCTGCGGCTTGAAGAAATCGTATTCCATCTTCTCAATCCCGAGCAATGGATCGGTGATCTCTGCCAGGACTTCCGGCCGTTCCTGGAGGATGATCTTCCCCTTTACACCCTCGATGAGCGCTCTGATCTGCTTCGTGACGTGCCCCTTGCCGCCGCCAATATCGATCAGCAGGACTGTTTCGTCGGTGGTCTCGACTTTGCTAAGCTCGGAGGCAAAGGGGAATATCCCGACCGTCCACGAGGCGGCTTCGCTCTGCGCGGCCATGCCAAAGTTGAGGGCGCTAAGGCGGTCTGGACGTTGCCCAAGATATTCCCAAATAGACTGGTCGCCGGTTTTGTGGGCGAAGCAGTAGGGATTGATTACCTCTGAATTGGGCGTCTGGAAGCCCTGCTCGCGGAAGAATTCATACATTTTGCTGTTTGGGGGGGCAAACTCGTCGTACCTACAAGAGGGTTAGCTCAGCATTATGAGGCCGGCGACGAACGGTATAAGTTTCTCTGGTTGGTACGCACATTAGTTTGAAAAGACCCTTGATCTCCGGGACCAGATACATCTTCGAATACGCAGTATGGGCATATTCTTCTGGGCCAAGTTCTGCGAATGGGCCGACGATTGTAACACATCTCATAAGACGAACTGCGCCACGGATAGCAATTAGAACCCCGGGTCGCAGATTTCAACGGCGAGCACAATTTGCGATAACTTACCTAGTAAATTTTTGTCCACATTAAGTTTCTGTGCCAATTCCGTGGCAGTCGTAGACGACCCGTCGACGGGAATTGCATCGAAGACGCCCATCTCCATCACCGCCCGCAAAGCACCAGAATGCGACGACTGTATGACGGAACATGAGCCCAATTATCTCCGCCTCGAGACTATTTGACGGCACAACTAATATTGAGATTGCTCACATTTTCGGTGTGGGAGAACACCATGTCCAAGGGCCCTCGAGCGGTCCTTATAAATTTATGGCTCTCCATAAAGAGCGCCGTATGGGACTCGCTGACCTCTCCCGCCGCAGTGGCACCCGCCTGGGACACATTCTTCGTAGCAATCTCGGCATAGCGGTCCACAGCCGCGCTCACTTCTTTTAAAGACTGTCGGATGGCGGCAATTTCTTGCGCGACGGATTCGGGAGTTTTCTCCATAACTGGGACTTTTGTTGGGTCTAATACGTGTGATTCTGCGGGTTGGTAAAATGAGATTATGCAGTTTATATCTCCGATGTGCTCCGTATGGACAACACATTCCCAAGTTCTTCAGCGACCGTTTTGGGGGCCAATATAGCGGGGTATGTGCAGTATACGTAATCATGCATCTGGAGTCCCATTGCTTTTTTGCTTATTTTCTTGGGCCTGTTTTCTTATCACTCGTGACACTCATAACTCACCAGTTATCATGACCTGCTATGGACCGAAACTCTACTTTCTTCACTTTCTACCTATTGCGAGCGCGAGGATGAGAGCGGGGACAGCGGCTTTTTATTTCGGCTGCGGCCCGGCCAATGTTCCCTAGCGTTACGTCCCTGACAACCAACCAAAGAAGCCACAACGTGGTTTGGGGAAGGGGCTACCGCTGCAGATTCCTAACGTTGCCCGAAGAACCCATGCAACTTGTAGGTTATTGTGTGCTCGTATGCACATCCCTCCTCGTCGCTATCACCCGCCCTTGCTTATATTACTACCGAGGAGTCTCTCCTCCTGGAGAAAAACCGTGCACCCTTGCCGTATTTTGACGAGTTCAATTGACAATCTAAGAGTAAGGGTTCAGTAAGAGCTCAGAGTACGGCTTCCTGGGGCAATTTTGTTAAACGACCGGCTGGTCATATTTCCCCGCTTTTAATACGGCACTATGGAGCAAGTGCAAAGCTCCGCTCCGCCTGTTCAGGCGCTAAGTCTCTCCGATGAAGAGTTGAAGACTCCTGTGGTTGATGCACCTCCGCCTGTTATAGCGACTTCCCACCAGGAAGAGTCAAAGGCACCGGCAGATGTGCCTGCGCCTGTAGCGCCTGCCCCCCCGGGTGAAGAGTCGGATGCCCCTAGGGCAGAAACCCCTGGAACTGAGCTGGGACCAAACGAAACATGACGACGTTGAGATTGTTTGTGCTTCACCCACTTGACCATGGAGCGCTATTGACACTTGTCAGGGTTTCGGCGAGGCCGACTCGACCTTTGGAGACAACGAGAGCTCTACCACTTCGCTCGCGTCATCTGTCTTTAATTATACGTACGAGAATGGCCGCCGGTACCACGCGTACCATAATGGAGAGTACCCAATGCCAAACGATGCCAAGGAATAAGATAGGCTTGATCTCAAGCATCACGTCTTTAAACTCGTTCTGAGGGGAAAGATGTTCCGTGCTCCAATTGGACCGAATCCGCAGCGGATTTTGGACGTTGGGACGGGTACGGGTATCTGGGCCATCGACGTGGCAGATGAATATCCAAGCGCCCAGGTAGTCGGTATTGACTTGAGTCCGATTCAACCCTCATGGGTAGCGCCGAATTGTGAATTCGTCATTGACAATGCCGAGGACGAATGGCCGTATGCACCGAGTAGAGCGTTTGACTTGATTCATTGGCGTGTCTTGTCGGGGTCGATCAAGGACTGGCCGCGCCTGTACTCGCAGGCGTTTAAGCATCTCAAGCCAGGAGCATGGCTTGAGGCGCAAGAACACGATGTCAGAGTTTCGTCCGACGATGACTCCGTTGAACGGGCCACTGAAGTCGTGGATTGGCTTTCAACGGTCGATAGAGCGAGCGAGGTATTTGGTAAGAAAATGGATGTGGCAGACAAGCAGAAGCAATGGATGATTGATGCCGGATTCATCGACGTTCGCGACGATGTTTACAAAGTACGTTGAATCTCCAAATTCCCCTCCCCAGGCATTTGGAGTCATAGCTAAACAGTTTCTCGTATCGCAGGTTCCACTAGGGCGCTGGCCGCGAGACCCAAGGTTGAAGGAAATGGGTCTCTATTTCCAAACCCAGAGCGTCGATGCTGTCGAGCCTGTTAGCATGGCACTCTTCACCCGCGCGCTAAATATGAGTCCCGAACAGGCTCAGCTTATGATAGTTGGTCCTCGTCAGGGTATGCGTAACCCTGATTACCATCTGTATATCAAGTTTCACTTCGTATATGGCAGGAAGCCATTCGAGGGCGAAAGAGTATAGGTATATGGTGCTTAAAACTTGTCCTGCATATGTGATTATTTTCCTGCTTAGTGTGTTTATACCAGTATAAGTTATGCATGCCGTGTTAGCCGGATATATGTAACATCCGCATTGGAACCTTGTTGGCTGCATAGGCAATAGTTTGGAAACTATTGACTACGCCAAGCGGCGGCAAAGCGCTAACTTTGAGCTTCTTTTGAAAAACGTGGCTGTTCTTGTGGTGCCTGCTCTGATTAAATAGGTGGCAATTTGTAGAAAACATTAATAGTGAAGACAGATTCGGTGGTTTACGCGGCTTCCTTTTCCAATCGCAATATTTTGAAGCCAAGTAGCTTCACAACCTTACGACAGACAAGTGCTCCCTTCTTCTTTCCTTTCCGCCCCGCTATCCCAGCTCCCAAGTCTTTGCATCATGAGTTTCTCTATCGACGACGAGCTCACATGCCGAGCTACTTCCGAAGTACCGTGCCGTGAGGTAGATGGTATGGATTGGGAACGCTGCGCGGCTCTCCATAATCTAATTGTGGGGCTGGGCTGGGCCGTTACCGGCAAACCAGAGACCGAAATGCCAAGGGTGACGTGGTGGCAGAGACATATCACCGACCAAGCTCTGGAGGATAAATGGACAACAAGGTTGTCGCCGTCCCTGAAACTGTTTCTTCAAGCTGCATTCGAAACGCCCCCTGGCCAAAACTTCTTCTACTACTCTACCGGCCTAACTTGGCCGGATCGCTTGTTTATCCAAGGACACGATGAAGAAGAAATCTTGTGCTTATACCAGATGACCAATCTGAGTCTTGGTAGTCATCGAGATGGTCTGAAGTAAAATAACCCCTAGCTTCGTGTAATCCGAGACTGACTCTCATATTCGTCTAGCTTTGACCAAGAAATATCGCGGGCGATCTTTCACTGTGATATCCTTGACTCGCATATCACAATGAATGGCCGAACAGAATGGGATCCTCTTGAGGTCGTCTTGAGCGCTTGGCTTGACATGATAGACACCGGAAAGGTGGTCGCGAGATCCCCGCCCGTCAATGGGCCGTGTGAAGCCGCGCCGTGGGAGTTAGTTCCATTCAGTCAACATGACCTCCAAAGGGCACTTAATGGTTTCGATAATCTAGTTTTTAGGATGGAGTGTCTGATTGAAAATCCGTCGCTGCAAACAAAGGATAGCCCAGAAGACCAAGAGAAGCTGCTCGCTCTTGTAAAAGCCAAATTTGAGGCCCCCCGCTCTCGAGACCAGTTTGGCCTTATCTCCAACGAAGTCCTAGATGCCGCTGGCTTAGGTGAAGGCTTCGTCCGGGATTTTCTCACAATGGTTCGTCGGCCAAAGAAGAATATCAAATACGTAGCCCCGGGACTCCGTCTTCCTACTGCAGACGACTTCTCGCCACGCCCACTCCAAGACTTTGAGATGCCTGGGTGCTTTCGGTACCACAATCCCGTTCTCCCAGTGCCCCTCTTTATCACAGACATCAACTCCACAACGCCGATTTTTGAACACTACCCGTTTGAAGACATCTCTAATCTGCCCCACGGACTTTGGACCGGATACGTGGACAAAGAGAGCGACCACGTATTTGAAGACTCTTGTAGTCTCTGCCTACCATTTGAGGTCGGCGTAAACGGGTTTGCGCGTCACGCCGACGATTCCCTCATCGGCGACAACCAGGAAGGCAGGGTGGCGAGGCCGAACGGCCGGAGGAATGACCTGTACCAGCTGGGATATAACCATTATGGCCCTGCGCATGGGCCACAGCTTGGGGATATACTGGATTTATGGCAGAACCTCGTGGGAGCGGGGGGGTGGGAGGTCGGCGAGGAAGGCGTCTTGGGCGGAATCGAGAAGTTCAAGGAGGCGGATACGGAGGAGCATTATGAGGAGTATCAGCTATTTGTTAAGTGGTAGATTGGAGCTGTCATGCTGTCATCCCTTGTGGGTGGCTGCTTGGTGAGACAATGCATGGACTTGCGCATTTTGGCCCTATTGGCAGGGCTACTTTTACGACGTGGGATGGCCGCAATCTAGCCATTTATGATGATTCGGTCGCTAGTCGTGAGGGACTTTTTTTCATCAAACGCATGGTTCATAGGCTCACGGCTACCCTTTCGTGCTTGGTGGCACCATGGGACAAGGTGCATATCACCCATTACGAGGGATTAGTGCCAAACGTTGCGTAAAGAAAAGCGCACTTGGTCGTAGGAAAAAGTATATTGTTGGTTTAACTGTACAGCCTTGATATTTACTGGGCTCCAACCCATTGGCGACTCGAAGTCTTGGGGTGGGAGCTGTGTCTCACCGGTGTAGCCGACAACCACTACCCTGATCGCTGAGGCTGACCAACGACACGACGACGAACAAGCTCCCTTTACCGCATCTGAAGGAAGAGCCAGGGCTCTTATACAAACCTTGGGTCCGTTTATTTGTTTCCCTAACAACCGAAGGTTAGAAGAAGACACTCATGCCGATGGCGGTTTTGGTGAGGAAATCATCGATCCAAGGAACTTTGCGACAGGTAAATTAACTCCATGTTCGCTGACAGGCAATGTACTCGCTTGTTTGGCCCCTGTCAGCAAGATTGCAATCCTCCTCAGCCTCGACACGAAGCGCTTCCTTCGCCGGTAGGCTATTTTAAGTAAATCGATGACATGCAGCTAGCTAATAGTTGTATAATCCTTAGCATTCATAAATGGCTAAGCCGATCAGCCTCACGTCCCTCCTGCGCACTTTTGTGTGATTGTGACTGTGGCTGCATCATTACCCGACTGACCCTCCCTCGTGGGGTGGGTTACATGCATAATGTATGCGTTCGCAGATCGCGTCAGACGGACGTGGTGGGTATAGATACCTGACGCGGTTTCACTTCTGTTCATTTCAAACGGTACAACGGTACACTTGGCATCCATTTTGCCCCCGTCGGAGCCAAACATTTCGCTCGTATCCAATGGATAGCAGCAGTGTCGCGACAGCGGCCGAGGATGCAAGGCCGGATCTTAATTCCGACGGCGGCGAGGCTCCATCCACCGACGAGGACTTACAAGAAATCGCTACGCCTAGCCACCAGCTTGACGCTGTCGACCCAGCAGCGACGACTGGTAATAATGAGCAAAGGATCAGTCAATCTGATGGTGTGAGTGCAGGTGAGGATGCGACAGTGGCCGAGGACGCAACGCCGAGTCATGATTCCAATGGCGGCAATAATACAGCCGTTGATGGTGGCCAGCAAGAACCGGATACGCGTATCCATCAGTCTGACGCTGCCGATGCAGCCCCAGCGACTAGTAATGATGGCGGAACTAGGGAAAACACCATCCAATCTGATTCCCTAACCATAAGTCAGAACGTGACCGAAACTGAATCGGCCACTACTGTCCCTAATGTGGATTTGAGTCTGGTTGAGAATGGGCTGCGGGTTGAAAATATACCGATTAATAATGGACCTCTGCCACAGTCAGATGGGAGATTACCCTCACAACCGGATGCAGAACTTGATACGGAAAGGAATCTAGAACCAGACCCTGCGCTGGGCGCTGAACCTGACGCTCAACCGGCCCAAGAATTAGACTCAGCAGCGGACCTGGTGCCAGACCCAGAATCAGGTTCAGAACCGAGTCTGGAGGAGGAGTCGGAAGAAGAAGACGAAACGAGGGATACCTACAAAGTCCGCTTGGCCCAAATATCATCTGAGAATCTGACACCTCGCGAGGTTGAGTTGAATCAGGCTTTTGGTCAAGCAATTGTGGATGGAAACCTTGAGAAATTCATTCGCCTGCTGGAAGAAGGTGCAAAAATCGACAGTAGGTTTGATGACGAAGACGATGGAGATCCAAACCAGACGACCCTCTTTTTAGCTGCTCGACACGATTGGCCAAAAATCGCAGCAAAGATTTTAGAACTGAAGTACGACAAGGATTTCCTTTTAGACGATGAGACGAACGGATGGACGGCTGCTCATATTGCTGCCCAGAACAACAATGTTGATGTACTACGCCAGATTCTAAAGGCTGGGGATAGAATTGGGATAATGCGTAATATTATTAATTTTGAGAACCGAGACAAGGAGACGCCATTACTTCTTGCAGCTCGCGAAGACTGTGTGGATATCGTCAATATACTTTTGGATCATCACGCAGATTGGAAGATTGAATCAACCAACGAAGGGACTCCTCTACATTCAGCTGCCTACCATGGCTCCAAGAAGGCTTTTGACAGTCTCTTGGCTATGGATGGTGCGAAAAACTTGATAGGCAAGCAAGATAATGATGGATGGACAGTTCTGCATAGCGCCGCTCGAGGAGGCGTTGAAGTCGCTTCTCTTCTTGGTGATGAATCAATACTAAAGCTCGTGACAAAAAGAACACAATCGACACCGCTACTCATTGCAGCTCTTAATGGCAATAAGGATATATTAATCTCACTCTTAGCGGCAGGTTCTGATTTATTGGCAAAAACGAACGATGGACGAACAGTGTTGCACATGGCCGCTGAATCTGGTAGCGTTGAAACCCTGGAAGAATTAGTTGGGAAACTCGATCGAGACACAATAGTTTGGAAAGATGACAAAGGAGGTACGGCATTGAGTGTAGCTGCCGCTGAGCAAAATTATGAGGCAGTTTGCTTTCTCATGGGCCACGAGGCATTTGCGCTCCCTAGGCTTAAGCTTGGCGCTTCCGCAAAAGTGAATCAGCGTGACATACAGGAAGTCAGAAGGTTTCTCATTGATTTTATTGAGGACAAATCGGAAAGTGAGCTGGATTCTCTGATGCATTGGCATCTGATAGTGCATTGGGCGGTATATTATGGATGGCAATCGGTAGCCAGGACTTGTTTCAATCGGCAAGGGAACCTGTGTGACTTGAAAACTAAATCGGGAGAAACGCTGCTTCATGTGGCAGCGTGTAATGGATACCCCGGTGTTCTTGAGCAGCTCATGGTCTGTTTTAAGAAACGTGGTTCGATGGAAACAAATGTCATGGCGAAGATATCCGACAAGACGAACGACGAAATAATTCCGCTTCATTTTGCAGCAGGCAATGGCTACGTGGACACAATGAGATCTTTGCTGGAAGGTTCTGTCAGCAACCAACTTGCTGCTAAATCAAAAGATAACGAAGCGTTGCTATTTAAGGAATCGTGGGCTCAGATTCTTGTGGAATCACGTAATGGTGAAACGGCCCTCTATTTTGCAGCAAGGAATGGTCACGAAAACGCTGTCTCCTTCTTATTGCGGTGGTTGGAGAAGCATTCGGAGCTACAGAGCATCATTAGAAAAAAAACCAAAGACGGGAAGACCCCTTTGTCTCAGGCAGCCGACAATGGCCACCAAGGTGTAGCTAAAACCCTTTTGAAAGTTCTTACGGAGCATGATTTTGGTGGGGATTCCAAGGTCGCTTGGGATGAATTGACCGAAGTTGCACGAACCGGGCTTGAAGAGTACGTGGAATTGATAGTTGATAAAAAAATATTGGTGTCGAATATTCCGGGTAACAACCCCCAGGATTTGTTTCCTGATCAGAATTGGACTGGTCTGCTTTGGGCTGTGTATTACGGTCACTACAAGGTTGTCTGGTGGCTATTGCGGAGGAATGGCCCGACTATCTTAACGTCTCCAATTTTCGAAGACGCGACAGATATGGTTGATATATTGTTAACTAAGTTAAACAATACTGCAAGTCTCACCCTGGAAGAAAAGAGTGAAAAGGAACAGCGATACAGGGAAATAAAGGACTGCCTTTACAGTCCTCCGCGAGTGGAAAATGTATATGACCAGTACGACCCAGATGGATCTCCCAGCGTGCCGCAACCGTCAGGGAAGAAGGAAATGGTGTGCAAGAAATATAGGGCCACCATCGTAGATTTTTACAACAAGGCTGGCCATGTCAGCTTTGCAGCTCTAAGTCGGACGATGCTTGAAACTATCTACGATACAAGCCTAACGTTAGATGAGACCATGACCGGTGCCGGAATGGATCGCAAAGAGCCGAAATCATTGAATAAGGCTTCTGGGGTAGCTCAACCTAGTCAGAATGCCGTAGGCAACCCGGTATCACAGCCCACTGCTGAAGCACCCGCTGCTGGAACCGCTGATTTCGAAGCACCTCCCGTAGCACCCGCTACTAGGCAGCCCGCTCCCGAGACACCCGCTGCCGGAACACAAAAGCACGCAGCCGCTACAAGGCAGGAACAAAGCTCTAAGAAGAAAAATGTGCGCGAAGATGGATACAGATTTAGATGGATACATGTTCCGGCCAATAATGTGAGCAAAACTCCAATCCTCAAGCGGTGAGCTGTAAACTAATCATGCAAAACCTGGACAGATGGAGTGGATTGAGGTATAATATTCACAAGCCGAAGTATCACAAATTAGACTTACAACTCATTCGTTAGGATTTACTAAGTCGGTCATTTTCGACAAATAAAGACCACCGTCCAGTGAGCAACTTTGTCCGTGGAAATAGACATGAGCTCCAAAGTGCATATGCGGACAGTACCGGTGTATACCAGTTCTCGCGGAGTATGAAACCTCTATGTACAGTTAGTTACCCTTTCAGAATTTAACGCCTAGTAGTGACGGCTAAAATGTGTACAGAGACAGCCATTGAAAACCGATCCAGAGCGAAACATGCAGGGCAACATAGATCAAACTAGTAGGGGCGGCGAGGTTGCCACAAAACTAGGAACCAACACCGTCCCCAACACTGAACAGGTCAAATCTCTCCAAGGAAGAGAATTGGGAGCAGAGATGCGTAGGACATCAAGCAGCGCTAGCCATATTGCACTTTACGTAAGTGACGGACACTCTTCACCGCCGGTAGTCTAACATTAGCGTCAGATGCCATATCTCACCTTTTCCAAAGCTAATGTGGGGAATGGAGCATCCGTGCAAGGACCCAATTCGTTGGTCGATGCGTACGGAAGAGAAACGATCCATGAATTGCGGACCTTAGATCGGTACTACTACTCATCTTTACCAGAAGAAGATGTCCAGAAGAGAAATGGGGATCAGGTGCTCACAAAATATATTACACTGAAAAAGGAGGAAAATAATATTGGTAGGCCGCGCGATGCACCGTCAGTGGATCAGAAACACGAGAAACAAAGACATCGGCAACACACAAAGCCGAAGGACCGACAACATAAGAAACCAAAGGAAAATCAACATGAAAAATCAGAGGAGGGCCAACACAATTCACCCGGGAAAGATAAGACAGGTCTAATCTTGCAGGTGGATCAACTGTGGTTATGGGTGATTGATGGCGGTAAGGCTAAATTCCCTTGAATTAGTGGCGTATTAGAGGTGCTAACAACGTCACAAAGACAAAATAATCACTAGCTCAAGCTACCAAACAGACGGGGAGCCTGATATCATACTAAAGAGAGTCTTCAAGCACTTGATCGATGGGCGTGATCATGATAGGCATCCCCCTTCATCACCAGAGGAATTAATGCAATTAATCGTTAGCAGTGCTACCGGGGTCATTGAGCAACGGAAAGTAATACTTCCAGAGAAAAAACTGTCATTGTCCGTCTTGGAGATTTTTGAAAATGCTATCGGCGATATCGTAAGTTAAATTTCATTATTCTTATGGCCTTGTTCTGTGGATATAAGTACTATCTCTAATAGTTTTATAGGAAGACGGCGAGTTGAATCTTTTTTCAAAGTTCAAGGAGACCCTTGATGAAGATAATTCAATTGATGAAGAGTATTCAATTGATAAAGAGATAGGCTATTTAGTCTTAATCAAGGATATATTGGACGAACTCAACATCCTCAAATCCCTAATAAAGGATGCGTTCTCGGAATATACGATGGAGAAGGACTACGTAAATTCAAGAGAGCCAGGCGAGATTCTCGAAATGTTGGAGGAGATGATCACAGATGCCACACGAGTAGAGAGATCGGTGCGTCCTAACGCTTCCTGTTCGATGGCGATTTTACCGCTAACCAATTCAGATAAACGATCTTCTGGATCTAAAGCAGAAGCAAGCCAACCTATCCGAAGCGCAATCATCACGCAGACAAGCCGAAGAAACGACAATGCAAGGCACTACACTTATGGTGTTTACTATTGTTACCATTGTCTTCGTGAGTTATCTCAACATAAACTGGTCAACCTACGATGAATGTTTCTAACGGACCAATCTGAAATTAGCTTCCCATGTCATTCTTAGCAGCATTGTTTGCTCTAGATATCACAGTATTTCCCCACGCCTCCGACAAATTATCATATAAACCTGGATGGATCTTTCCAATGATATGTATGTATACCCCAATTACACACTGGCCGGTGTTGTGTTTGCACCTCGCTAATAAACACTTTAAGTCGGGCCATCCGCCGCAATGTCTATCCCAGCAATCTATTTTGCTTTCCACGTGGACACTGCTCTGTATATCTGGGATAAATTGAAAGCGGCACCACGAATCTTCTGGCTAAAGGTTGAGAACAAGCCAAAAAAGAAGTCTGATGATGGTACGTATTCAAACTGGCTCGGGTTTCGTATCTTCAACTAAAACTGCGACGATCCGTACTCTAAATGTCGTATGGCTTCTCTAACAGTATATATAGAACCACGTGTCAGAAACCAAGAAGCAATGATTAAGAGTGAGTCAGAGCTAGAAAAAGGCGGATCGGATGAAGAGCCGCGTAATGGTATAATGGGGAGAGTTAGGAGAGTAGGGGTATTCAAGTAAGGTAGCTTTATGGCCGGGCTGGACAACGGGCTGATGGTATTTTCCTGCGTTAAGGGAACTTTCGAGAAAGCCGTGATTATTAATTACGACACTTGTTCGACTCAGCGGCTGTTATATACGGTATAATTGTTGAAATGTATTTACCAAACTAAACTCTTCTTTTGAGGCTTAGACACTGCGAGAGGTGAACTGAAGCAGAAGCTTGGTTAGCTAGATGACAGTGGAATCTACAGTTTCCTTTACTCTTCTGAGCTTGATGCTTGACGCTTCTAGGAACACCGCTTTAAGCCTCGAGTCTGATAATCATTCATGGATTACATATATACCAAGGTTGTATTATAGAAATGGCACTATTAAATCCGACTTATTATATTCGTCATAGTTTTAATGACCCGTCGCCTTGCTCAATATTTCATGTCGCCTTGTCACCATTATCAAATTCATGTCTCACGTTATGCTGATGTAACTTGGGGTTGAACTTTCCTTCCCCAGACATCTTCATTGCTGGACTTTCGTTTAATATTTATATTTGTCAACATACCGAAGTCATGATATAAGTTGTTGCATGTTACGAGAGATATAAATAACGATTTTATTAGCTTTAATTCCCTTAACATATTTTATTTATGTGTTAGAAATTTAAACCGCAAGTTCAGGTTAGCCACCCCAGTTTAAATAAATAATGGAAGGCGGAAGGAGCTATTGGCAGCAGACCATATACTAGCACATCACGGAAGGTGCGATGGAGTTCTCATCAAAGCATAGAAAGAAGGAATTATTATCACAATATAATGGTAACAAGCACACAGCAACACAAGGTGCAAACGTGTATTTGGTTTACTAAGCCTTTGCTCTGCGCGCTAAAATGAACGTGTATCCAATAATTTCCAGTCAAACCCAGCAATGAAAAAATCCTACTCAGTGAGTTCCACTCATTCGTTGTTGATATAAATCATAGAAACCCGTGCACAAAATGTTTTACGAATCGAGGCTACAGCTCCCACCAAGCGGCCTTTCTGGCTTTATTCTCTTCTTCTTGAGATTCGTCCACCAAGTCACCAAAGCGACTCGTGAAGTCCTCCACAGTCATATCTCCAGCCTCGGCCTCGACCTCGACCTCAAACTCCCCAGGAGCCTTAGGTGGAATCAATACATGGCGGGGAATCTGCAAAACGCCGTTACGTGCAATTCCGTCCTGGACAGCGACGTCAATATACCCATTAATTCTCACATTAATTAGGCGCCCAAAACGTGCAATATCGATTCCGAGACTCTTTCCCTCCAACAACGTCGGGAGATCGACATGAAGAGGAACTCCCACAGGAATATATTTCTTGGAGTGGTAGAACGCGTCAGAGTACAGCGTCTGGTTGGCAACGATGTGGTACTTCAGCAGCGCCTTGAGGTAGGCCTCGCCAGGGGGGCTGAAGAGAAAGGCAAGGACCTTCGGCCCAAGAATCTGGAAGCCACGGTTATCTGGTGCGAAGAATGTGGCGCCGGTGGTGTGGGCTTTTTCGATATCAGATGCGAGCCCAGTTTTGGTGAGGGCGAGTTGAAGAGTGGAGAATTGGCCAGGGAGGTGAGATAAGATGGTTAGGATAGAGGGAGGTGGGAGAAGGATGTGGTCGATGGCATGGATTATGCCATTGCTGGCACCCTGGATAGTGTGGTCAGTACGTGAAAAAGGTTCGAATTTGGGGGGGGGGTTAACTTACGATATCGACCGCTTTGAAGTGGGTGACAAAGTTGACGTTTAGCCCCCGTAGGCCGAGTCCAATCCGCAACCTCTGAGCGTTTCCGCCAAGCGCATCTTCCTTCAAGGACGTTGGAACTGTGTGGCTGAGTAGCAGCCTCCGGACGGGGTAGAGGTCAGGCGAAAGGTGGTACTCCAAGATAGCCTTGATGATCTCTTTGCTAGGCTTCTTATGAGACCCAGGGAGATGCTTGAATGCATCGTTCGTTGGCGCAAAGATAGTGTAGTTGGCCTCCGTGCTGTTGAGGAGCTGGACAAGGTCGTCAAACTCGTTGATGATCTTGGTCAGTTCCGTTGTGAACTTGCTGCCGGAGATTTGCTCATATATCGTACGGTTCGGCTTGCCGTGGCCATGATGCGGGTTCTTATGGTGAGGGGAGTGAGGGGGGTGAGGGGGACGAGGTGGGTGGGGCGGATGGGGTGGGTGAGGTGGATGAGGCGGGTGGTCTGGGTGGTCTGGGTGATCTGGGTGATCTGGGTGATCTGGGTGATCCGGGTGGGGAGGATGGGGTGGGTGAGGTGGATGAGGCGGGTGGTCTGGGTGGTTTGGATGATCTGGGTGATCCGGATGGTCAGGGTGGTCAGGGAGGTCTGGATGATCTGGGCGATGTGGACGATGTGGGCGGTCTGGATGGCCAGGGTGACGAGGATGATCTCCTAGCATGAAAGGATTGATGTCGTCGACGACGTCGGAAGCAGAGTCGATCCACGCCTCGGCATCAAACGCCTCAAATGTGGACAGGCCGTAACCCTTAGCTTTTTTAGCCAGGCTTTCTGCCACAGATATGGCTTCATCAAGTGCATTCTCGGTAAGGCTGATGCTCTTCTGATAGCGGTTCCCAAAACTACTAGAAATTCTCTCAAAAAAGGTCTTTGATGTTTTCTTGGGCGAAAAGGTTTGCTGTCCAATCTCGGCCTCCTCAGGGACAACGAAGGCCGCAGATAGAGCGACGAGCGGAAGGATGTTGATGAGCTTCATCTTGGTGATATATCAAATATATCAAGGGATGGGATACCTCAGAGAGAGAGAGGAAAGAGAAGAGGGGTGTCTGATATCATATAAATCTGCAAGATTATGGCGTATTATTACCTACTAGCACATAGACGCCAGGGGTTCAGGGGTTCGAGTGGTGTGACAACCGAGGACACGCGGCGAGGTTCATCCAAAATGGTTCGAAGTCCCCTGTCTTTCTGAGATAAATATCACTTTTTATCATATAACAGCCGCGATTTGTCTTTTTATTGCCCCTACAACACAAGGTATTCCACTAATTAGTACCAGTCTTTTCTCCTCATACATATCTCACAAGCAACATGTGGTTTACTTCTCCTGCGTATAGCTTCTTTTTCTCGCGTATAGTGGATTGTGTACCTCAAAACGGAGATGTTGGTGGTGGTGGTGTCGTCCTCGTCGTCGTCATCACCATTAGCCTTATCTTTCCTGATTGGCCACAGCTTTGTCGCTGTTCCCCTCATCGGACCCTGCTGAGTGCCGGTTTTAGTGTGCGTGCATTATATCACGTGATGGCATTTTCACCAAATGAAATCCAAGCTTTCTTGGCAACAAGACAATTTATATGACGTCGTGAGGAAGTATGAGATAACAAACGCTTTATGAAGGTACTGTGCATGATAGTGGCATAGTTTTGCAGCAATAAAGGTAAGTCATGGCCACTAAAGGCTATCCTCAGGTAAGTCATGGTTGGGGCCAGTTGAAAAGCACTGTTGAAGTTGCCGTGATGAACAACTTTCAACGATGATGGTGCCAAATGCTAAATGCGCGGATACTTTGTCGTCATATATGGATTACTTGGTTTGGCCCTTAAGCTATATTTTCTACTTTCCCCGTATCAATCAGCTTCCCTTAGTCTACAAGGAGACCCTTCCACCCTTTAACTTTTTTTTAGCAAGACCCTTTAAATCTAGCTCAGTATGGTTGGCCTTGCGAGACATGTAAGATCAAGCTGACGAGCGTTGGATTTTATTGTTAACCCCCCATTTAGGTTGACTCGGACGAGATCGTCCAACGCCTCCATGGAATGCACATGGCTGAAGCTGGGAAACGTCATGTCCATACCAATGGCGGCACGTCGCACATAACTCCATACTCGACACGATATGCGAGCCGGTCAGACATCCCCAAGTTCCAAATCCCGCAGCAGGGAGCGCCAGCCGATGCTGTCTACCAAATTCTCAAGGATGAACTTGATCTAGATGGCAAACCAAACCTGAACTTGGCAAGGTATGTCATAATTCTCATCAATCTCGCCGCGAACAAATACTAACGACAGTTTCTCAGTTTCGTTGGAACATTCATGGAATCCCGGGCCGAGCAATTGATGGTTGAGAATATCTCGAAGAACATGGCCGACTCTGACGAATATCCCGCTCTAATGACCATGCATACCCGCTGCGTCAGCATCATCGCCGACTTCTGGGGCGCGAGGAAAGACGAGAAGCCGATTGGATCAGCAACAACTGGTTCATCAGAGGCCATCCATTTGGGAGGGCTCGCCATGAAGCGGCGATGGCAAGAAAAGAGAAAGGCGGAGGGGAAAGACAGCAGCAAACCGAATATCATTATGGGAGCCAATGCCCAAGTTGCATTGAAGAAATTTGCCCGATATTTCGACGTCGAAGCACGGATTCTGCCAGTATCTAAAAAGAGTAACTACAGGCTAGATCCTGACCTCGTGAAAGAAAATATCGATGAAAATACTATTGGCGTGTTTGTTATACTCGGAAGCACATACACGGGCCACTATGAGCCCGTAGAGGAAATCTCCAATATCCTCGACGAATATCAGCAGAAAACTGGAGTCGACATCCCCATCCATGTCGATGCCGCCAGCGGTGGCTTCGTAGCCCCCTTCACACATGCTGGAGCCGGAGGACCAATGTGGAATTTTGACCTACCCCGCGTAAAGTCAATCAACACCTCC
The DNA here is from genome assembly GCA_001662585.1 of Pseudogymnoascus sp. WSF 3629. Classification (NCBI taxonomy): domain Eukaryota; kingdom Fungi; phylum Ascomycota; class Leotiomycetes; order Thelebolales; family Thelebolaceae; genus Pseudogymnoascus; species Pseudogymnoascus sp. WSF 3629. Next base: position 91,236 of record KV454647.1, read on the forward strand.
GGACACAAGTTCGGCCTCGTCTATGCTGGTGTGGGCTGGATAATCTGGCGCGACGAGTCGTACCTCCCCAAGCATTTGATATTTGAGCTCCATTATCTGGGCGGGACCGAAGAGTCATTCACGCTGAACTTCTCCCGGCCAGGCGCCCAGGTCATTGGGCAGTATTTCAATCTCATACACCTTGGATTCAGTGGCTATCGCTTGATTATGGAGAACTGCCTCGCGAACGCTAGGCTCCTGTCGAAGAGTCTCGAAGCTACGAGTTGGTACGTGTGTTTATCTGATATCCATCGCCAGAAGGGGGTGCATGACTACAATGGCGAAGATGGAGGGGCATTTGCGACAACGGACAACCCTACTTCCGCCGCCTACAACGCTGGTCTCCCTGTCGTGGCATTCTGCTTCTCGGACGCCTTCAAGAAAGACTACCCGCACGTGAAGCAGGAGTCCGTCTCTCAACTAATGCGCGCGAGACAGTACATCATTCCGAATTACGCTCTACCCCCTGACGAGGATAAGACTGAGATCCTGAGAGTGGTGGTACGAGAGTCGATGAGCTTCGATCTGCTAGACCGGCTTATTGCGGATCTGTGCTCTGTTACGCAGATTCTGCTTGAGAACGATGAGATGGATTTGAAGCTTCTTCGGGCTCGACAAACCACGGAGGGTGCTCATGGGAAGGTGGGGAAGCGGGATGATGGTGGTGACAAGGATAACGATATGGATGGCGACGTTCATCGGAGCGTGTGTTGAGTCGCCTCGACCTGAGTATAACCTGTCACAGCTGCCACTCAAAAGGTTTGCTGTATGTTTGCTGTATGTTTGCAGTATTGGTAATTTAGAGGATACACATGATTTCGAGTACTCCATAGCCTTGACATACAGAGGACAAAGGTCACAATCAACGAAGTCACTGGACGTTTGCGCCAGTGCACCTGACAAACAGACACTCGACCGCATTTCACGCTTTGCATGTGTGGCACAAATTTGGAGTTTGACGACTTAAAAAAAAAAAAAAAGGGCCTTTTCAACAGCCAGTATGTAGTTCCACAGTGAAGCGCACTATCACGACAGCAGTCGTACCCTACACACCAAATCCCAACATGCACGCGGTGTCATGTTGTCTCTGTAATGGCGACCCTTCTTCCATTTTCCTTGATATCCAAGTCTCTGCCCTCCTCTATCCCGAGTCCAACGTCTCACAATATATCCCGCGTCGCTACCCGCAATTGCTACCCGAAATTGCGCACCTAATATGTGCGCATCCGTATGTGCGCACCCTTCCGGTGTCGAATCAAGCCGGCTGTCCAGGCTACGCCTCGTTTCTTGAGGTCCAGTTCAGAGGTGCGACTGACATGACTGAAGTTCCGACAGTATCCCGATACTCGACAGTATCTTTCTCCCAGCTTCTGTTCGAAGTAGCCGTCCGCTAATTTTGCGCTGCATTTGTCCCGCAGTGCTGTGTCCCATTGTGCGTTGCTCGGGTTGAGGTGGCGTTCCGCGACGGCGACGGTGCTCCGGTGCTCCTAATGCGACCTAGTCGTGCGCCCGTCTATACAACATAGCTACTCTCTCCTTGGAGAGCTATGAGGGAAGCCGCCAATTATGCGTCGGCACACATCGTGTGGCCTCGTTCTGCTTTGCTCATAACCTGATCCGGGTCATAACTGTTGTGCATAATTTGGATTTTGACGACTTGGTTGAGAAAGTTAGGGGGAGTACAGCGGTTATATACAGCATGTGTCCCGGCTTCACCGCCGCCATCCTCAGTAACCGACTTTGTGCTCCAGTACACGTGTACAAGTGCGGTACAGTAGTTCAAACACTAGACTATGCTAGTCCAGCGCCCACTCCCCGCTATTGGTTTTTGTTTCTAGCGTGGACCGAAAAAGTGTTGCTGCCGCCCGCTGTCGGCCTGTCAGTCAGTTAATTGGTGGGTTTTCTCGTAGTGGCTGTCAGTCGCTCTATCTGAAAACGACTATGGATTGTCGAAGCATCCAGGCCTGACTGGAGTTTACCGAGGCTGCATAACTTCACCTTATGCATCGAATGTCACCAGAAGTTCCTTTGATGGCTGCCATGGCTTTTCTGTGACCCTGCTTTCGGTGGTGGCGGGGGCTGGGGAAAGGATGTATTCCGTGCGGGGAGGTAGGGTAGAAGGGCGAGCTCTATACATATCGATTACACGAGCTACGTCGGCGACGATTCGTAGTCCTATCCGGCACCGTACTTATTGAGTGGTAATTCTGGATGCATTTTCTTCTATTTCTCTTGCTCCAGACGTACAAAATCATAAATCATAAGCCTTAGAGCTTCAAACCAACCATCCATATATTTGCTCCTCCATCTAGACCTCCACCAACCAACCAGCCTGCCAGCGGCCCCATAACTCCTCATCGACATTTGGTATCATAGTACTCTGAACTCCGGTCCCGCTCAACTTATGTACGTGCTCGCTGTCAGAAACCCTCGTTATGCTTTGACGTGCCCGTAAACTGGTCTTTCGCATCCTCCGTAGCCGACATCGGCCGGAGAGTGAAGGATTCCCCGTAGATCCTCCGATTGATTGTATCAGATTGGTCTCGAACCAGTGCTTCTTCGTCTTTATTTGATGCCCACCGGAGGATTAGACTTCGGAGGGGCGGCATGCAGGCGATAACGATCGCGACGTTGTTCTCGGCGTGACTGAGGCAATATACGATAGTATAGGTCCAGTCGGACTCGTGGTGTTTATAGAGGATCGATTGGTAGTTTAGCTTGAGTCTGACGGCGCCCATGGCGGTTACCCTGATTAAAATGTGAGCTGCAAGTCCTGTGAACGGGACTAGGATAGGAAAGAGCGACTCACCCTAAACTGAGTGCGAACGAAAATATGACGGTTAATCGCGACTGAAGACTTGCGTTTCGTATCCTGTATACCAACAGACTCGGAATCGGCAGAATCAAGAGGTCCGTAAACATGTTGGCCGTGACTAGGAAGACGTAGATAATACCGCCCTGCTTTGGGGTCAAACACGATAATCCGCCGTATACCGTAGGTTCCGACGTTTCGCCAGTTAGAGGCGGACAGAGGAATATAAGAGCAAGCCAGGGTCCGAGGCAGGCTCCAATAACAAAGGCGAGAATGCCATAGAGTGTTCTTCTGATGGGGGTGACGACCCATCCGGCCCTGAGAAGGAGAAATATGATAGACGCTTTGACGAGAGGTAGAATTGGCGTATATAGCAAATTGTATGCTATGAGGATCTATAAACAGTCAATATACATTTATCAGAGCCGATAAGTAAATTCCCGTATCTTTACCTTGTGATATTCGGTATAGCTTGGTTCAAGGTTGTACTGATCAACATCCCAGATGTGGATTCCGACGTGCCAGATAATGACATCTAAGCGCATTTAGTAAATTGAAATATCAATCTTATATGGGAGGCATCGTACGTCGAACTGAAGGGTAGATGAGCCCAATAGAGAATAGCTGGTAAACAGTTAAATTACGTCACTTCAATTCCCCGGATTTGAGGACTTACCAGAGCAAGAACGACCAAGTAGTCGTCTTTAGGAAGCGGACCAGAGCGTTAGTACTGTAATTCCTCGGGCGAGCGATTTGACATACCCCATCCTAAAGCAATGCGAGCCCGTCTCCGCGCATATATTCGCAGGCCGACAAAGCAACCGGCGATCGCGGGAGTGCCTGCTATTACCGCGAGGCACAGATTCTGAAGTGGGTACGACGACGGCATCGCATAGTTGCGCTCTCAGAACAAAGTGCGGGTTGCAGCGCAGGGCGAGAATTCGAGTTCAACGCATCGAGTTTCGCAATGTCTAGACGATATCGTGGAAGTCAGGTCCCATTCTCTCCAAGAAAGAACAAGAACCGGACTTATGGGTATCGTCTGGTTATATGTTCTGGATAAATTCGAATCAATGGAGCTGCACGTGTCGCGAAAAAAGTGGCGTTTAATATAGAAGCAGGCCTCGCCCCGCCTATCCAAACCACTATGTCAGAGCGGAGGGGGAAACTACTGGCACACTATCGCACACTACTCTAGAGTTAAAGTCCCCAGAGTCGGCCGGCCCTGCCGTCAGCTTGACTCCCATGGCAAATCTGTGGGGAAAAGGGCCCGGGCGGCGGCGAATCACTACAGGGCGGTGTCTTCATAGTCTTCATAGTCTTCATAACCTCCTCACCCAAGGATACCATAGTTCAACAGACTTGGCCTCACCAGTACCAATAGTCCAGTGGCAGTAACTGACATACGGGGGTACTCCACTGTGTAAGTTGCGGCGGGAAGAGTCAAGCTCTGGCCTACCGGCTACTACTGGCAGCTACTACTGGACTGCACAATAGTCGCGTAATAACGGGCCGCATGGAAGGAATCATGAGAAGAATTCCATGGTCGGGCGCTAAAACCCCTGAAAGCGTGGTAATTGTGCACACGCCGCGTGCACATCAGTACCGATCGATGCCGATCCTTGCGGGGTAGTGAAGGGATTGTGAAGGGGTGACGGGCATGCGGACCGTCCGGATAATTTGTGCACGGGATAGAGCGCTCTCCACTCTCCGCCCCTTCATCTGCTAATGTTAAGTGCGGCAGGACCCAGCAATTATCCTGCTACTCTCCTGCGGAGAAAGAGAACCAGCCATTTTGTTTCTAGCCTTCCTTTGCCACTCAATTACTGATCCTGTTACAAGCACCGGCCATCCTACTATCGGCCGTCCTGCTTGTTATCAGCACTGTCAGCGCGCACTGTCCAACTCTCACAGGGTAACATGTGCCTTTGCCAGGAAGAAACTTCTTCCATCTCCCATGAAGCCCCAGAATGCCCACACTCCTAGCCATGACGAATCTATCAAGGTCACTAAGCCACACCTTCGCCATCTTCCTCTTTGCTCTCATTTTCTCCTGTGTTGATGCAGCGACGTCCAATTTATTTGGGCCCTCCACGGCGGTAACATCGCGGTATTGGGACTGCTGCAAACCGTCCTGCGGCTGGGCCGACAAAGCAGGATTCGTCAACAAGTCGCCGGTTCAATCATGCGATATCAAGCAGAACCCGCTGCTAGATAATTCCCAAGGAACGGGATGCAATGGAGGCAATGCTTTTGGATGTCCGACGAACTCGCCTTGGGCCGTCAATGACACGTTCTCCTACGGTTTCGTGGGCACTTACCTCGTTGGCGGCGATGAGTCAAGCTGGTGCTGCAGCTGCTACCAATTGAACTTTACGAGCGGGGCAGTCAAGGGCAAATCAATGATTGTCCAAGCCTCGAACACAAATTACGATTCTCCGAATGCAAACGTCTTTACTCTCGGTGTATGTTGTTCTCCCCCTTTCAGACTGAGTGAGTTACGACGTTACTAATGCCACAAACCAGATACCCGGCGGGAACACGAGCTACGCTGGAGCATGTGGTATTGAATATGGCGTCTCAAATGCTGTGTTTGGTGAGAAAAACGTGGGCGTATCAAATCGCACCGACTGTGACAACTTTCCGGCATCACTGAAGCCTGGCTGTCAGTGGCGGTTCGACTGGTTCAAGGACGCCGAGGGGCCAAAGTGAGTGCCTATTCTAGCCTATTTCAACAGTCCCGCGAAATCTAACGGTGGAACTACAGTGTCGAGTATAAGCGCGTGACATGCCCGAAGGTCCTGACAGATATCACCAAATGCAAACGGGAAGACGACGACAAAGTCGAAGCAGATGCGATCAAGGCCAATTCACCATCTGCGGCTTCAACATTGCCGTCTATGGTCCCTACAGCTATCTCTGCGCTATTTTTGTGGTGTATGCTACAAGCGCTCGGCTGATCGAATGGAATCATCTGTCTTAATATCTCGGGCTGACAGACCTGGCTTATAACTTCACTCACGGCCGTGGGTTCAGTTCTTGTAGAAAAAGTGTCTCAGAGAATCATAGGACAGGGCATTGTACTTGACCGCGGAAGCCGTCGAGGTCTTGTGGGCTCTCTAGGCTGTGGGTTGCACTACACGTTGGATGCAGGACGTCGACACCAAAAGGCCTATGCGCCGTTATGGATAGGATTAATTCAAGCCCCTTTACAACAAGAGGTTCAGTAACAATTCAAGAGTCTGATCAAACTAGAATTTGCTCTATATTGCTACTCTCGTCGAGTGAGTTTGTCCGTTGATCACGGCGCTCTTAACGCCGGACTGTTGTTTGAACAGAACCTCCGCAAGGCAAATACAACCGTTGCATGGCATTCTACAAACCCTGACCCCTCCATTCTATCGGAGAAGCGGAGGAATCCCCAAAAAAATAGTCATGCCAACCTCCATAGCTAGCAGTTGGTCTAACGGTGGCAGTTTGGGCTAGCCAACGGCGACGCACATTGGGTGGCTGGGAAGACTTTCGGACCTTTTAACGGCATTTGTGTAGGGTATAAATGGCGGTATTATATTCTAGCCCACCAACGAGCATCGCCACTTGCAAGGTTCCCGTCCAAATGCGTGAATAAAAGCCGGCCGGAAAATAAGTGCACGGACAGTGTTGATAATCATACTCCAATCAATAGTTACCTGGTCCCTTGTTGAGGAGCTTCCACACTGTTCCCTGTATATTCACTATGTGGCATGGCGAAGGCGCTGAGTACGATGGTGTGGGTGCGGGCGCAGAAATATTAGATTGGCAGTCCATTGCGATATCCAGGTGTCTCACTTTATTTTCGTGATAGAGGCGTGGTAAGCTGGCGTGGCTCTGTAACATGGCGCAACACGGTGGAAATTGGATGCGGGCGACCTATGCGACATACGAGCACACGGTATTAAGGTTCTTCGGAGGGTTTCGTAAATGAGGAGGTGATTTCCAGTCCCTTGCGCACCATGTACACACGTGTCCAGTTGGGGGTGGAGATGATCAATGCCAATCCCCCCGCATTTACTTCCCCGCATCCGCAACTGTCAACCAACCCCGCAGTTACGAGCTAAAAAAGCTCTGTGCGAATCATGGGACTTTAGTGTCTGTAACGATCTGATAACTCTGCGAAGTCTCGTACTGCCGAACTTGAAGGCCGCTAGATGAGACATTTGTTGGCAACTATTGCCGGGATATCAACTCGCGATGCATTGGGAGGGATTTCGGTTGAAATCCCCTTGCTGCTTACTGCTGGGCGGCCGCCTGCTCGGTTAATTTGACCTCGTTGCCGTGAAGTCTCGGCGCAAAGAGCAAAACCCTTGCAAGAGGGATAGAAAGAAGAGGATTACGAGGCTCTATTTAAGACTACGGCTTGGTCTGTATAGGTCGGTATCAAGGACTGATCTGTACCGCACACAACGACGTTGGACAACCAGATGTGCAATTTTTTCACCACGACTTAGAGCGTATTGTACAAATATATACGTAGCGCCATTATGAATGAATATCGGAAACCATCTTGACTTTCTCGTGCGATCAATTTTCCCCCTTTGCTTGACTTATGTCAGTCGCTGCCAGTCGTGTCTCGATCACACGAACAATCTCATTCCAATCGCACATCCCACCCTGTCCCAGATCGCCACAGGCGAGTAGCTTCACCTGCGCCGGCAGAATCTCAAACCACGGCCAGCCTTCCAGTATTGAAAGCTGTGTCGCTGTCAGGGGATGAGTAAACATCCTATCATTCATCGCCGGCGCAACAAGGATAGAAGCAGCTTTCTGATCCGATGCTGCCACATCCCACGCACGAATGGTATTCGTAAGGAGGTCGTCACAAAGACCCCCCGTGATCTTGGCAAGCAGATTCGCCGACATTGGTGCAATGACGAGAAGGTGTGCCCAACGCCTTAATTCGATATGCAGTATCTCAGCTCCTCTCGTCCAAGGTGCAACCCATTCATCCTCATCCTGATGAACGGCATCGACATTTGGGAGCGCGGCTAGCTCGGCTATTGTGGGCTGCTCAGAGGACTGGCCGCCGAGGAAATGAGCGGCGGCTTTGGTGAGGATGACGCGGATCGATAGGTTTGGGTAGTCTTTCAGAGCATTGATTATGGATGGCAACTTCACGGTTGCTACTGAGCCACTTGCTGCCAGGAGAAGATGTGTCTCGCCGTCATTGATTGCAGCCGCAACAGCAGTTGCGGGTGCAACCGCACCGGCTTCCAGCCTCGTTGCCATTCTTTAGCACGGGTAATCTTGGGCACTGGAGGTGACCATGAGACAATGATATGAGTTGTGAAGTTATGAAGTTGTGTTTCTTGGGATTCCCGAATTTGTCGTTCGACGTCGTAAGTCACCTGATTGGCTGAGCGCAACCGCGATTTGGCAATGAGTGGGAAGGCGCGAGTCTGAATTTGTCAGCAGGAAGGAGCGACCACAAGAGCGGACGACCTAAACTTGATGCTTAACAATTCAATCCGGACTGTATTCCACGCGCAAATATTGATTTAGTTACTGAAATCATATCACTGGGGCGGGCTGAGATGACTGTTAGGCTCATTTGCATCGTGGATTTCATACCAGGTCACGTGTCGGGTCCCCGCCAAACCGCAATATTGATAGCATGGGATACGATGCAGCTTCGATGAGAGCTCTAGTTCTGTGCTCGGAATACGGAAAATTCCCCATCGTTCCATACAGAATCGCCGAAGGCCAGTTGATCTTTCCACCAATTACGAACCTCTGTTGCTCTCCGTGGCGGCCTTTCGGTGTCATCAAGGACTGATGAGTTCTGAATCGGCATCTGCTGTTGGCAGATATCCCGCGGGCAGCAACGAGTTCCCGGAGTTTCGATTGCCGGGTGATAAAAAATAGCTATTAGCGCAGGGAAGTCTATGTGGAGGTTCAGCGTCACGTTGCTGAGTACTAATCATAATACGGGATCTCGGAATTCGGCGAGCTCTAAACGGCATCTATCTCATACTCTACGCCGTCTATTGGTGGGTAATAATTGCCTGATATCGCCGTTGCAGATCATAAGCGGGATTAAGCTTCTCCGGACTAGCTTATTGAGGCAGCTTCCCCAGATTTGGACGACCCCGCATGTCATATCCAACGCTAAACCGTCTGAAGCTTTAGTCTCAAAGTATCGGTGTCTCCAGTAGCCTCTGGATATGCTACTTGACAAGTATAAATTGAACGGTATGTTGAATTAAATTAAATCTAATACGTAGGCAGGTTTGTGGTAATACTTCTCTTAATTCTGGTTCTTATTTTCAATAAAAACAATGGTGAAAATAGAAAGGTGGGAGTCTAGATACCCATCCCTGCGCTCTACTTCAACTGATACCGTCAATATAGTCTCTCGTGGACCCGGGCTATCCTTGCCAGCGTGCTGGTCTCTCCTCTTCTAGAGGCATCCGCTATCCCAGCCACCTCGCTCGATCATCTCGTGGGACTGGGATTACGACCAAATACTGTTGTGTTGGATGGTTTTAGACTGTTCGAAACCAAACTTCTGCTTAAGCTTGGTTCACCCAACCTGAAGACCGCGTTAAATCACTTAACTGCACAAGCTGATAGCTGGCTCACAAAAGGGCCATTTTCCGTCACAAGTAAGACAATTGAACCGCCTGGAGGCGACAAGCATGACTACGCCAGTCAAGCACCATACTGGTGGCCGAACCCTAATACTGCGGATGGCTGTCCTTATATCCAAAGGGATGGAGTACGCAATCCCGCTGTTGATAACTACACGGATCATGGAGACCGAGGCGACATGTTTCAATCGTCTTATATTCTCAGTCTCGCCTGGTACTATACTGGAAAAGAAAAATATGCGTTGCATGCTGCCGACATTCTTCGCACCTGGTTCTTAACGCCTGAAACGCGCATGAACCCTAACCTCAACCATGCACAGATCATCCCATGCAAGAATACCGGACGAGCTATTGGAATCATTGATTTCTCTCAGCAATATACGGCTGTGTTGGATGCTGCTGCTATACTAGCCTTGGGTGCACCGGGATGGACCAAAACCGACGCGAGTGGCTTCAAGCAATGGAATATTGAGTTCCTCGACTGGCTCGCGAATAGCCCATTCGGCATCGAGGAGAGTGCGGCCAAGAATAACCACGGCACCTTCGCGTCCATGCAGAAGGCAGGCATCGCCGTTTTCGTTGGAAATAAAACCCTCGCAAAGCAAGAAGTGCTCAAGATGCAGGATCGTATCGACGCCTATATCAGCCCCAACGGCTCGCAGCCTTTGGAACTCATCCGAACTCGCAGCTGGCATTACTCTACATTCGACCTCGTTGCGTACACGCGGATAGCTGATATTGGCAAGAAAATCGGTGTCGATCTATGGAAGTACAAGGGGCCCCAGGGTCAGAGTATCCAGGGTGCTGTTGATTTCATCCTTCCAGGTGCTACGGGCGGGGCAGCCGCGTGGCTATATCCGGAGCTTGAGTTTTACGCTTACGCAGCGAGTGATATTGTGCACGCTGCAGCTGATGCTGGGAACCCGAAGGCGTTGAAGGCACTTAGCAAGTTGCAAACACCGCCGGGTGGGGATCTATGGGCGCTTCGGCCTGCGGTAGAGCAGCTTGATGCTATCTCAAACTGATTTTCGAGCAGATTAGGAGCATTGACGATGAGCGACGATATGGCACAACGGTACAGGGGTTTTACGGGGGGATGGAAGACTGTGAAATATTTGCTCGTGCCATTGATTCCTTTTCGTATTATTATTGCATCGTTGATAGGGACGTCATATCACCCTTTACCGGGCGTTTAGTCAATAGCACGAAAATTATAAATGAGCATGTCAGCTGCAATAGCATACATCAGTGTGTATACAGAGGACCTGTTCATGTCAGCCATAGCTCCAAAATTACCACACCTTGCCGGATCACCAAAACAGAGGAGCCTGTGTCATCTCTTTCGATCTCATCAGTCGCCAATGATAGATCTTGCATTTAAGACGTAACACTTGACGTAGTGATCGTCCACGTCTCACCTCCGCTCCTCACAGGTTCCTCCCAGCCTTGGGACAAAAGTGAATCATGATGGATCAGAACTGGACGCAGTTCCCCAAGTCCAGAGGATAGGCCGCGTCACAAGAACTGGCACACTCGTGAGGCTGAAATTTCTAGTGAGAAACAACGCCCGCCTGCCTTGCGAAATGCCCAATGTGATGCTGTACACCCGAACAATTGGCTGTTTGCATCCAGCCTTGGGACCCGAGCCTGTGACAGCGCAGCACGTCGCTCATCGTACCCATGCTCCGAGCCCTGCACCCTGCGCCTTGTGTCTCGCACCTCGCACCCTGTGCCTTGCGCCTTGCGCGTCGGAGTAGTATTTTGCGGCCTAGTTTTGCTCAGTTGTGCCTTAATTGCTGCCGCCCGACGGCACCCTTTGCAATCGATTGGCAGGTGTTCATCACGGCAGGAAATGAGATGAAACGCCTTGGGGAGAGGCCACTATCAAAGCCATTTCTAGCTTCATTTTGGAAGGAATGAGCGGTAAGATATTATGACAAGGCAAGGCTGCGCCTTGTGCCTTGGGCAACAAGTTGGGAGTGACGTTGGCCTGTGAATAGCACTCAAAACATACATATAGTGAGCGTTTTCCCTCAGTCTTCCCCTCCAGACACCGTTATGCTGCCAAATTTTCGACATAAGGTGGTTAAGCCCACAGTAAATAAAATGGTAAACCTCATCAAGCAAAGTCAGGATGGAAGGCAACTATGCTGACGTATTTAATCCAAGGGATAACCTTTACCCAAACGACGCTTCCTCAGTCACCGAACTTTACCAATCTGTACTATATTTACCCAGCTCCGACCCTTATTGTAAGATCACCATCGCCAAGAGTGGACACACATAGAGATGTAGTGCCGCACTCCTATTTCACCCCATGTGGCGCTACGGAAGATCCTTCATTGTTCTTTTTTTTTTTCACCATACTAACTCATATGCACCACAGACTCTTCGTATATTCCGTCGGTTTCTTTTGATTTTCCATTAAATTCTTCTGGATTTTCACCAAGCAATTCCGCCCTTTTAACAGGTATGCAATTGAACCTCTTGCTATACCTGCTGCCGCTAACCACCACTTTGAAAATAGATATACAATCAAGCGCCTCTAATAACGCACTACTACCTCCATGTAAGCAGTCAGCGTCAAATACTGCGAAATCATTTACTCATTTATTTTAGCCCATCCTGAATTTCCTGATGTTGGAAGCCAGTCCTTCTCAGACGAATGGCGAACGTCTTACCCACCCCAGGCACTTGATCAGTAAGACTTCTTACTTATCCATTCATATCATATCAAAATAATAAACTGATAATATCGTATAGGCGTTAGGACCTTTCAACCATGGACGATATCATCCTCGGACATTACGAGTCGGCCCAAGATACTGAGCAGACGTTCCCCGGCGGAAATAAAACTCTAAACGGCACCATTCATAGTTCTTCTGGACCACAGCTGGACAAGCATAATCGCCCGTACGTCTGCAGTCACAAATCCTGCAACCGCAAAAACTTCAGCAACAAAAGCGGTCTTGAACGCCATAAGCGCGAAGTGCACAGCTCCCAAAACTTCACATGTCCAATACGATCCTACGATCGTAGTAAGAAAGGATTCCACAGACGACACAACCTCCGCGAGCACCAAAAGCGAGTTCACGGCTTTCGGTCCTCTAATTCCCCTCAGGCACCTAGTATCAATTCGGAGGAGTTCTCTGAAAGCGAAGAGTCAAACTCCAGTCCTCCATATGAAATCGAAGCTAAAGGAGCAAGTCAAGATATCAAAGTAACTGATGCAATGTCAGCTACTCGGGAGGATTGCAAGATCAAACTGCAAGACTTACGAGCCAGGCGAGAAAAACTTGATGGGGACATCAAGTTTATGGAAGGGGTTATGAGCATGATGGGTGGCGAACACTAACAATTATGACATTTCTATTACTATGGGGGACGTTCTTGTGGTCAAACTTTCGAGCAGCGGGACATTAAAAGTCTCTTCCATATCAATAAGAGACGCTGGATTCATGAATATATGTTCAGACACAATATGGCCTGATATATGATTAGGTAGGATTCTCAAGACCGCTTGCTACCATCTCCTGTGGGTATTTAAGCCAATGATCCCACTCTGAGCCGAGATAGTCTACAATAATGCCTAATATGTACGCCCCTGAGTCTCCAACCTGCCACATATTTCTTCCATAATGCAACAAAACCGCATAATACGCCAGTAAGACCAATACTTCCGGCTGCTTAGCGGCAAACAGGTCCGTGAGCTCCGGCGGCACCAGTAGCGTCCATGAGAATATCATCTGGTGTCGGACTCCATGTGTCTCTTCATCCGCCATCACGGCATCAAATCCGACCTGAAGGTAATCGATCGCAATCTGACATGCCGTCTTGGCCTTTTCTCCCAACCCGTCGGAGCTGTCCACAAGCTCCCTGATTTGTTGGCAGTGGCTACCCTTGGGCAGTCTCGAGGTAAACTCGGCGGTCAGCGAGAGGATTGGCCCAAGCTCCGAGTCCATTAGCAGTGGCCACACGGTGCGAGCAATAGTGTAGATCCCCCTGTGCACCTCCACGCACTGGATATAGTGCGCGATGAACGGCACCAGCCCACCCTCGTCCCGTTTTGCGAGAGTGTCAGTGAGGAGATGGTGCCCTAGGATCGACGAGAAGAGGAGCACCTCTACGCAGTTGGACTGGTCAAAATCGGTCCAGGCAGCGTTGAAGAGCGAGACGGCGCGAGTTTGAAGGGTGACCGCCTGGTGGAGGTAAGAGGCTGAACGATCGGGGTGTAGGAACGCCAGGTGACGGGCGGAGAAAGCGAGTAGCTGATGCAAAAGATATGGCGATTTGAGGCCTAATTTAACAGCGATGATGATGTTCGAGGAGTAATCGCCGACTTTGATACCAAGGCTGAACATCTCCTTTTGGAGGAGCAAGTGCATGAGAAGTTCCATATGCTTAGGGTTGACGGCTTCGTCAAGGGTTAGGTCATGATGATCATTGGCACCTAGCCTTTCCGGGGAGTCAGAATTGGACAGAAACGTGGCAGCAAAAGGGGTGGTATCAGGTGTGGCGATGCTGCTTTGGCTTTGGTGGTTGTGTACGCGTATTACTGGTTCATGAGACGATACACTCGATGTAGAGAGTTTCTCGAGAGAGGGCTGGGGCTGAGATGCAAAGCTACAATCCCGGCCTGACATGGAACATAGGACGCATCTGGGGCGGCTTTCATCGCACTAATGTTTTGAGAAAACAGAGATTAGCCACTAGAGCGGGCAAACCATTTGGGGTCATTACCTTGACATGCCGTCGCTTGCTATTTAATCAGGGTTAGAAAAGGCTAAAACTAGGCGGAGTTTCTGATACATCCAGAGAATGTCGGAGGCATTTAAGCCACCTCTTTGAAACTCACCATTGGAGACAGCCTCCCCATGACTTTTTGTGGCTACGACGAAGCATATCACAGACTTTGGAGGGGAAAGGCATCGGGCGTTGGTGGTTAGATGATAGAAATTGCCGAACACGCGTGTTCATGTAGGTTGAACAAAATATACATTTTAAATCACTCAATGATCCGCTCAATCCCCGGGCTTATGGGTCAGATTGGCCATCCCCATCTGAGATCAGAAGCGATATGATTTCGCAAGCAAGCCAACTTGCCAAGAAATCAGCAGCAGGGGTCCACCCCACTAGTGTCATAGTCTGCTTACCTAACACGCGTGTTGGGGATTCTTCCACGTTAAACCCGTTCTGGCCTGGAGACCAAACTGTAAATAAAGACTTGGCTCCAACAAACCCATAAATTATACTCCATACTATGGTGAGTCGTCGCAATACGCGTGTCCGCAGCGCTGTGGAGGTTATGAGCTACTGGCTGTCGATTAGGTAGGTGAATCCGGCGTTCAATTAGATTGTAGCGGTTATAAAGAAGTACAATTCCACTCTCGTCAATCCCCTTCGTCGTTCTTTCCAGTATCCTTTCGCCGCTTCAACTACACAGTATTTCTCTCATTCTCTCGGGCTTGGTACTGAAAGTCAGTCCTTGCCATATCGTCTCGTTACCATTTAGTGTCGATATTTCCACAGCTTTGCTCGGCGTAGTGCTCAAGATGGAAGACGGAAAGCCCGGTAATATTTTGAAACTCCTACTCGCAACATCGCTGCTTTATTGACACGATCCAGTTGAGGGAAGCCTTTATATCTACGCTCCTAATAAAATAGCGCCAGTCTTCTTCGCTGTCGCATTTGCTGTCTCAGCAGTCGGCCATATCTGGCAGTGCCAGTAAGTGTATTATGGCCCCTGAACACCAAAATAGGACCTCCTAACACTCATGATTAGTCGCTACAAATGCTTCAAGATGATTGGGCTGCACCCGCTCTGTGCAGTGCTGTTTTTTGCAGGCTACGTTTTGCGCGAAGACGGAGCCTTTGACTATGTCTACACTGGCAGCATTGTCACCCTCGTGACATTCATCCTCAGCCAGGTGTTCATATATATATGCCCGTGGGTAGCATGTCCCATAGAGAAAATATCATTGAGTGTGGACTGATCCTGTCTCATAGCCCTCTTCTCGAACTTGCCAACTACCACGTCCTCGGTCGAATACTCTATTACGTGCCATACCTTGCACCTCTCCCCCCCGGCAGAGTTCTATCCACTTTTGGTGGCCTAATGATAGTTGTGGAGACCTTGAACGCTGTTGGGGTGGCCTTGTCAACCAACAGATCACCAAATCACAACTCCCAGGAGCTGGGAAGCCAAATAACGATAGCTGCACTTGCTCTCCAGCTTGTAGTTATCATCATCTTCTTCGTTCTCGCAGCCATCTTTCATCGTCGGTGCGCTAAAGCCAATATACACGCCCGGGCTATCTCGACTCCGTTGACTACACTGTACGTAAGCATGGCCTTGATCTTGATACGCTGCATCTACCGCCTAGTGGAACACTTCGGCAACACGACGGTGCGAGTTGGAGACGCGGAATCGCTTATGGCCCTCAGTCCTATTCTGCGGTATGAGTGGTACTTCTATATCTTTGAGGCATCCCTCATGCTTATCAACTCTGTCATATGGAATGTATGGAATCCAGGCCGCTATCTTCCCATAAACCGTCACGTCTACTTGGCACGGAATGGCAAGACTGAACTGGAAGCAAAAGTCCAAAAGGCTGGCCGGCCATGGCTAGCTCTTCTCACGTTGGGTATGTTTTTCCGTGAGGAGCACGAATATCACCCATTTTTAGAACTCGATGGTTATTCGGATGTCAATGGTCGGGTTTGAAGTATTTCGTTTAATAACCCGTTTTCTGTTTGGCCATAGACACCTACTTTTAGACCTCTATTTATCAAATAAATGACAATCTTAATTATGTTATAACGGACACGTATACTCCGATGCCATTTAAGTTACTTGTCGATCCATGCCACAGAGCTATAAATAAGTTGGCTATAATCCTTCATTCAACAGGCGGCATTTGCCGATACGTAGATTTGTGACAGCTGAATCCCCGCATATTCTTTGGTGAAGTAAGAACACATTCGTGTATAGCAACATTCTGGGAACCCGTACCTACTTAGGCGATACTAACATTGCTACGAAGGTCTTGCTGCTATATTCCCACCCGCAACCTCGGGCCATGGCCGAACTCGTTGGAACTGCGGTTGGGGCCATTTCTCTTGGGATTCAAGTCTGTCAAGGACTCGTAGAGTACTACGGATCTTGGAAGGACGCTCCAAAAGATGTTGCACGGATGTGCCAGTCGATACGGAGCCTCGAAGAAATGTTAAATGCGGTACATGCCGCCGTCAAAAACAATGCGATAGCTTCCCAGGCTGAATCTGGGGTTCAAAGCGGTATTGACAGCTGCACGACTAGCATTGCTGAGCTACAAAGTCAGTTGATTAAGGTCCAAGAGATTAACGGGCCTAATATATGGTCCAAGGTCCATGGACAGGGACGGCGTCTTCTTTACCCATTCCGAGAGAGCACGCTGCTGAAGCTAAATGGGATTGTCGCGGAAATGCGCGAAAATCTAAGCTTTGCGCTAGATGTGCTGCAACTGTAAGTACAATCACTGAAATATTATGAGATTATGGTACTCACCAAACGTAGGCAGACAGCAGAAAGCTCTACGGAAAAATTGGACTACGTGTCTACTCAGGTTAACAGCTTATCGGCGTTCATTCAGTCTCATCACGATGGTATTTAGCCCCTGCTACTGTTGAATCCTCGCCCTAAAAATGTACAGATCAGGAGAGCACAGCTATCATCAATTGGCTGTCGCCTTTGAACTTTTTCGTGGCACAGAATGATATTCTACGGAGGCGACAGGTTGGCACAGGAGAGTGGCTTTTTGAGACTCCCGAATTTGAAGCGTGGCTAGCTGGGACGGACAGAAT
This sequence comes from Pseudogymnoascus sp. WSF 3629, assembly GCA_001662585.1. NCBI lineage: Eukaryota > Fungi > Ascomycota > Leotiomycetes > Thelebolales > Thelebolaceae > Pseudogymnoascus > Pseudogymnoascus sp. WSF 3629. Next base: position 108,555 of record KV454647.1, read on the forward strand.
ACTATGGTGCTCAGGCCAGCGTAAATATACACTTAGTTTCAAGAAGACCAATAAGCTAACTTGATTGTAGCTGGGGCAGGAAAAACTATCCTTGCGTAGTATTGCCTTTCAAATTGCTCTTATTGCGCTGACTGTTGCCAGATCTTCCATCGTCAATAAGCTCCAAATACAGCAAAGCTCGCGAGATGTTGGGTTGGCGTTTGCATATTGCAACTACAAAGAGCATGATATACAGACTCTTGCAAATCTTATAGGGAGTCTTGTTCAGCAGCTGGTGCAATGCCATGGTTCCATCCCCGACGAAATCCGGGTGCTTTATACCCAGTACAGCTCAAGGAACACACGGCCAAGCGAGGATGAATTTTCAAGGGCACTTCTGTCACTAATTGGCAAATTTTCGCATGTATACCTTGTAGTTGACGCGTTGGACGAGTGTAACCCAAAAACGAGGAGCAGGTTTATTGAGAAATTGCAAGAGTTGCCAACAAATCTTCGTCTGCTATGTACTTCTCGACACCTTGGAGATATCCAAGAAGCATTCGCTGATGCAGCCCACCTCGAAATCCAAGCGAGCGATTCAGATGTTGCACTATATGTAGAGGCACAGATCTTGCAAGTGCCTAAACTGGTTAAGTTCTGTAAGAAAGCTGGAGATCTTCAGGGTACTATTGTTGAAAAGCTAGTTATGAAAGCAAAGGGAATGTGTGTATCTTCCCTAAATCTCAGTACGAGCCGACTGCTTACTTGGCCAGGTTCCTACTCGCCGAATTGCACCTTGAATCACTAAAGACAAAGACGGACATCAAAAGTCTCCGAAAAGCCTTGGATGTTCTGCCCGATAAATTAGAGAAGACGTACGATGACGCTTTAGAGAGAATTCAAAGACAGCCTGAAGATGAGTCAAAGCTAGCCATGAGAGTCCTCTCGTGGATTACTCATGCTGTCCGGCCGCTAAAGGTCGAGGAGATTCAACATGCAATTGCTGTTATGAACTTCGACCCCGACGATACCACTCTTGACGAGGAAGGGCTTCCCGATGAAGCTGAACTGATCACCGTCTGTGGAGGGAGTGCTGTAATCGATCAAGACAGTGGAGTCATTCGCCTTGTCCACTATACTACTCAGGATTATTTCGAAAGACACCGGAGCAAAATATTCCCAACCGCTCAGGCTGACATATTATGTGCTTGTATTCGATACCTCTCGTTAGACCCGTTCGGAAATGGTCCCTGTGCGACGGACTCTGATTTGAGAAAGCGACAAGCGAGGTTCAGGCTTCTTGAGTATGCTTCGTGTAACTGGGAAAATCATGTTTGCGGTGAGCTAGACGACACCGTCGAAGAGCGAGCAATACAGTTTCTCAATAACAAATCTCTCTTGTCTAATGCGATTCAGGTTAGGTCAATAGAGTTTCTCGAAAACATATCTACGCTATCTACTGAAATTCAGGCTAGGTGGGTGTATGCTCATTTGTACCGCGGATTCTGGGGCGACAAGTTGCGTAAGGGGGTTCCTGGAATTACGATTGCAGCTGAATTTGGATTTACAAGGCTTGTCGACAAAATGTTAAAACAAGGAAATAGTATAAACGAGAGTGGAATTCAAGGAAAGACAGCACTTCACGAGGCGGCTAGAAACGGACATGAAGCGACTGTGGAGCTTTTGCTGGAGAGAGGTGCAAACACCGAGGCAAAAGATGAAAATGGAAGGACAGCACTATCCTGGGCAGTCCAGGATGGATACGAGGCTATTTTGCAGCTGCTACTGAATAAGGGGGCTAACATCGATGCAAAGGCTCACAATGGAATGACAGCACTGCTGTGGGCAGCTGAGAGCGGGCTGGAGGCTATTGTGCAGCTCCTACTAGAGAATGGCGCTGACATGGAGGCAACGAGTCCAAACGGGTATACTGCTTTGCTTGTGGCAGGATCTGAGGGATATGTGTCTATGGTGCAACTGCTGTTACAGAATGGGGCTAACACTGAGGTAAAGGATATATTCGGAAGGCCACTACTTTTTTTGGCAGCTCAGAATGGGCACAAGGCTGTCGTTCATCTACTGTTAGAGGAAGGTTTTGAGATGAAAGAGCAAGACCGTGATGCTATTTTGTTGATGTTTAGTGCAGCTATGGACGGAGATGAGGCTGCTGTGCGACTGCTGCTAGAAAAGAATTCTGACATGAAAGAGCAGGACGGTGATGCTATTTTGTTGATGTTTAGTAGAGCTGTGGACGGAGATGAAGCTGATGTGCGGCTGCTGCTAGAGAAGGGGGTTAGCGTTGTGGCAAGGGATCGAATCGAAATGACAGGGCTGTTGCTAGCAGCTAGCAAAGGGCATGCGGCAATTGTTCAGCTTTTACTTGAAAGAGGGGTCGATGCCCGGAAGAACCCAACAGTAGTATCAGCGATGATGATCAAGGCAGCGTCGGAGGGTTGGGAGACCATCGTTCGGCTAATGCTTGATAATGGAGCCGACGTTAATGCAAAGAATCGGCAAGGAATGGCTGCACTACTTTTAGCCATTAAAAAGGAGGCAATCCCTGTCGTGCAGCTACTGCTAGAAGGGGGAGCAAATGTTGAGGTGAAGGATCCAAACGGAAATACGGCACTGGTTTACGCAGCTCAGTTAGGGAATGGAGCCATTGTACAGCTGCTGCTTGAGAAGGGCGCTGATGTTGAGGTGGAGGATCAGTATGGAAATACGGCACTGTTTTGGGCAACTAAGCTTGGGCGCAAAGCTGTTACGCAGTTGCTTCTTGGGGAGGGGATCCCCACAGTTGAGGAAAAGGATGCTAGTAGAATGGTAGCATCATGGGGCGGATTCGAGCATGGGGGTTAAGCTACTGTCTCATAGTATGACACAACGACCTATCACTCTCAACACTCCCAATTAAAAACAAAATAGCAAGAACAAAGTAAATAACCATCGAATACTTGCATGAAATAAAGTATATACAAATCCCGAGATTCTATCCACAACTTCACCATTGCACAACTATGTACATCAACCCAACTTTCACCTCTTAGCTGCCCCTTTACGGCACACATTGGCTATACCACTCCCCATTCGACACACACTTACCGCTCTGGCAAACGGTTCCGCCAGTCCAGCCCTTTCCACCGCATTGTCCATACAGCGGCACCGTCCCTGCGGCAGTTGTGGTCGCGCTAGGAGCGCTTGAGGTCGAAGTCGGCTTCACACTCGTAACCAATGTCGAACCTGGTGCTGACGAAGCTGGCACAGACGACGGGGATGAACCACCACCATCGCATCCAACACGGGTAGAGCTGATTGCAATATCGTCGTACCAGAAGGTGTTGGTGTCACCACCATACGACTCCCAGCCGAAATAGACGGCTGTAATCTTAGGTTTGCTGCTAGTACCCCAGCCTCCAGCGTTGGGGTTGTTGGCAGTGGTAAGACCAGCAATGGCTTGGCTATTCAACCAGGTCTCGATACTGCCGTCGGTGCCTATGTGGTATTCAAAGCATTCCCAGGTGCCTGCGATAAGAGGCTTGGAAGTCGCAGTGCCTTGCGGGGAGAGGTCGGGGAGAGTAGCATCGTCCGACTCGCGGTTGTACATCAGGATACTATTTTGCCCGCCAATACGAAGGTGCTTGCCCGCAGCTTGGGAGGAGTCAGACATAGTAATGAAGGAGACATGGCTGGCGGTAAGGGCGGTAGTGGCTTTGCTGTAAGAGAATAAAGTTAGCATTGCCTTTAACGTTTGCATATTGAGCATTGAGAATGCCACCATAATAACTTACAGCCAAACCTTGACGTAGAGATCCCCGGTAGGGACTTTCGTCGTGCCAAAGAAAATATGTCCACAGTAGCCACCTGGACTGGTAACTTTCATGGAGTTCTTTCCGCTGTGAGCAGTGGTGCTATCAAGGGTGACTGTACCACCCTATTTATCGAATTAGCATACTGCGGAGTAATTTTTGGGAGAATATATATAAGGACACATAGGGAGATGAACATACCTGGTTGCAGTCAGGCGCGTAGATAGGCCATGCAGCTTGATCCCATCCGCTCTCGAAGTCGTTAGAGACTTGGGCAAAAGACAGGGGGAGAATCGCCGAGGCGACAAGAGCGACTTGGCGGAACAACATTGTGAATTGATGCCGACAATTTGACTACCGTGCACAAAAACAGACTTTCAGAAAATGGGCATGTCGGGGTATTTATAAACTTGGATTTGCTACCCCAGCTTCCTCATCCCCACCGGCTAGAGGTGCCGAAATTCTTGTACATTTGTACCTTCACATGACCATTTCTTCTCTGTTGCCCTTTGGTTGATTTGGAAGGAGCGCCCACGCTGCCGTAGTAGATATATTAAATTCTTGTCACAGCCCTTGCGTTAGAGGCAATTATATATTGCAATACAGCTAGATCGGCGGCACTTATAGTAGCTTATCCACGAGCCTAAATTCGGCGGGAAATGCTCCGGTATGGATGCGGAAATAGCTCTCAATGTGGTTAATTCAATTATCTCTCAGGCTGAAACAGGGCTTTATGGCAGAAAATTCTAGAGACGAGACGATCTGTTTAAAACAACATTTTGCCGGCGCCCTAGAAGCTCAAACACGCTTCGTTTCCCTTTTGCTTCCCCACTTTTCACGCTACGAGGCCGTTCCCACTTCCCCACATTGTATTGTTTGTGGGGCAATGTGGAGGTGGCAATTGTGGAACTTTGGTTTGTGCTATTGGCAGTGATTCTTATGATAGCTTTTTCCAAGTATATGGCGATGGTGACGCGGTCCGACAACAACTACTTTGATATTTAGATAGGCGCGAATGGTACCTTCGGGGTTATTTTGGCAGACATTACTCTACAATTGATCGTTTGCAACTTGTCAGCTGATATCTTCCTCCTGGTTCACGTAGGAACCTATAATGGTACAAAAAGGGTCGCTATAATCCCAAATATATTAATGAAGTTTCAGCCAGGACCAATACACCTGCAACCACGTTATTGCGAATATAGTAATCACTTTCTGATGTCTTTCATTTGCGTACGTTTCTCTACGTCATAGCCAGTGCTGTTAATGTGAATGGGGAACTGGGGAGTATAAGAAACCACCATTAACTTACTGGGCGGGGTCTCGGGGCGTCACTCCCTTGAGTCTTGGCGAGGCTTAACAGAACTTGCCCATGCTGCGGGTAAACAAAACAAGGGATTTGGCAGCAGGGGCGAAGCTAGTAGTACCAAAGACCTTGCGATAGGAAAACCTATCTCTTCCTTTGTGCTATGGGGTATTATGTAAGTAGAAGGTTCAAGGCTATTGAAACCGTCCAGTCAATTCTTTGATAATTGACTCTATATGTAGAGATTGAGTTTAAAGTTACTCCTATTATGATATCCCTTCACGTCTAAATTAAAAATATACGTGCATGGACGGGCTGGCGAGGCGGGCCGGTATGTCTAATCAACTCTTAGCCCTTGTGGGGTTCCGATTCTCTGCAAAGTTAGTAATCAGCCAAGTCTCGAAGCAGGGTTACTACTGGCTCAAACATGGCTCCATATAAGATACCGGTGCCAAATAAACAGTTCAGGATGTTTTGTAATGTTAATTTATAACAGTAGTACGCAAATATTTACACTTTTAGCCCTTTATCAACAAATAGCTATCAAAAATACTTCCATTTAAGCTGTGGCGGTGTAGCAGGCGGAGTGACTGGCGCAGCGAAACGTGCCGTGGGAGATTTTGGTTGCCCCCTTTCTATCCCGGCTTCGGCCTCACGAATAACTCTCTGACCACCATTATAGCTAACAAGCCACGCAATAAACTCATTCGCCATCTCTTTGTTCTGCGCATGGCGTCCAACGAGCGCATGTGCGGGATTCAATAGGAGTTCATCCTCGGTGCCAACACCGCCGCTCTAGGATTTGGTCAGCTAATTGCACCTCTAATATGAAAAATACAGTTGCCAGGATCATGGTAACACTGCAATAAAGAACGTAAAGTTGAGCAACTCACAAAGATTTCCAACTTATCTCTAGCTGCATCATTCAACGCAAACCACGTCCCACGCTCCGTAAGCGTGTACTGATTCAGCGCGCTCGCAGCTTCCAGAGCTCCAAGCGGAGAATCTTGGTACTGGTGATACCAACTCGCATGTGGATGAGCCCAGGGCACCTGGCCTGTCGCGGCCCAGAGGCTGGACTCTCTGACGTTGGCCGCAGACTTGTCAAATCGTGACAAGAATCTCACAGGCCTGGCAGATCCAGCCGTCTCAGCAGCAGCGAGGAATATTTGAGCAAACTGGTCTTGCACCGATGCTGACTCATTGGAAGATAGATCCGCTGGGTCAGATTTTGGTCCTGCATTATGTGAGAATACTGCCAAAATGGAGTCTCGTGCTCGGGTGTTTGGCAACCACCAACGGACAACGGACGATGATAAACATACCAACAAGCAACCAGTGATCCCTCCATGCAGGTACTGATTTCTCCGCGACACCTTGCTTGATGGCTATACCCTCCGCAGCCACGTGATGCGTAATTGCAACGTCGGCGCTCCTCGAAGCCAAGTGATCGAACGAGGCAGCGGAGTTACTCGAAATCCAAGCAACGCTGAAAGGCTCTGGATTCTTCTCATCGGCCATGTAATTAATGAACTCGTTCGACAAAGCTTTAATTAGCCTCGATTGTCCCGGCTCCGACGCGATTCGGAGTTGGACCTGAAGCCGTTGCCGTGGCGGATGACTTCCACGATAAGTCTCATTTGGCTTCACATAGGGCACCGGAGAATTGAGGTTTACTTTGATGGATGCCATGTTGCATATAATTGAATATGGTGATGGCCAGATGTTTTTTTGCGAATTCATAAGATGAGGAGGTTGGCGTTTCTTCTGTGGCTGTCGACATGTTGGGTTGTAGCACATGCAGACAAGGATCATGTCGTCAGAACCAGCCACGATCACACAATCCCGTCGCGACTCTCACAGTATATTTCACGAACTTTAGCCGTGATAAATTCTTTCTTAGTCAGGATCAGACGATACCTCCTATCAACTATTTATTTAGATGTCTGCGCATACATTTTTGACAAACATATCTCAAACTAACGTAACGTGATACGCCTCAAGTCCCTTCCACCACCACTGATTCAGTCTCCAATAGGGTACGCATGCAGAACCTGGCCATAGAAAAGCTCACTATCCTTTGCGGCCAAGAACATGAAACTGGGCGCAATTTCGCTCGGCTGCCCTGGCATGCCAATGCCAGACTTCTTACCGAAGCCTTCCATCTGCTCCGCAGGTCTCGATGCCGGCTGCAACGGCGTATGCACAGGTCCAGGCGCTACAGCATTAACCCTAATACCTTTGGGCATGAGGTGTTTAGCTAGCGCCTTTGTGAATGAGACGATAGCACCTTTTGTGGCGGCGTAATCAACCATATCTGGGGTTCCGCGGAATGCGACGGTCGAAGTGGTGTTGATGATGCTATTTATATGCGTCAGTGCCATGACGGGAGAGGTAAGGGAATCATATTACGCACGCGGATCCCTTTTTCATATGCGGAAGCGCGTATTTTGTTACGGCGAACATCTGCAGGATATTGCTACGGAAGGTGCTTTCCACGTTCTCCAGGTCGATCTCCGCGAAATCTTGACACATGATTTGCTTGGATGCGTTGTTCACCAAGACGTTTATTTCTCCGTATCTTTGGGAGTTAGCCAGTGTTCTTAAGACGAGAAAGACTTACGTACTCATTAACATGCTTGTCAACTGCTTCCTTGCACTTTGCGTTATCCATCAGGTCGCCCGCGACAAGCAGGCACTTCTTTCCTTCCTTCTCGACTGATTTTTGGTATCTTCGGCGTCTTCTTTTTCCTCAGGCAAGAAAACTATCGTGACATCGGCCCCTTCGCGAGCAAATATGATAGCCACTGCTCTGCCGATTCCGGAGCTAAATTTAACTGTTAGTTTCATGGTCATTATAAAATTTGCGAGACGAAGAAACGTACTCTCCTCCGGTAGTGAGAACTTCTTGCCCTTCAGCTTTCCAGACCCGACGTATTCGACGAAGCCCTCGCTGCCCTCTAGAGCAGTCAACTCGCTTGTCGGCTTCATAGCTCTCTCTGATCTGAATTCTTCTGTCAACCTCATTCTCCGTCAATTTTACCGGCAATATTTATATATACTGACCCAGGGAGAGGTTGGGCCTGCTTTTCTTTGACAGGCTCAAATTGGCCGCCGCTGCCTCCGTATGCTGACATCTTCGCTGGGTCTTGCTATTTTCCCTGTTACCAACGCGGTTTAATCACGGTCGAGTTGAAATTGATTTGAGGCTAATGAAATATTATTAAATGAAGTAAGTTTGGGAATTTTGCAAGTAAAGTAGGTCATCTTTGCACTGATCATCGGAGTTATCAAAATATAATCATGACGTCAACAGTTGATATGCCAAAATCAAGGCACCGCTATAACGTAGAACTAGATAAGAATAACAATGACATGGCTGGTAATTATTCGATATTCATCATGAGATAGCAGCCATTTGGCTCAGTAACTAGACTTTGTACCCATAAATGTTGGTAGTTCTCCTTGGAAGCTGGCGAAAAATATACCGCGGACCACTTAAGTATGGTGGTTTGCGAGGTCAAATGCTACCACGCAGGCTACATCTAGTTTCTATTTGCAGACCCACGGAGCGTATTAGGAAGCCTTAAAAGGGTATCACGGACGTATTCACAATACCGAAGTGAAATGTAATGCCCGAGTTGCAACACTAGGGATCTCAACAATGTGGTGTCATCCACTCCACGGCAGGTGCTGTCCACGGGCCGCACCGAACTTAGTGCCCGATGTGCCATACGCCCCCAACGCGATAGCTTAATACTAGCCTAGCTGTTAGACAAAATATTTGGCAGGAGATGCTTCTTATAGGTCGCTACTCAGTTCATACTATCAGTATCGCCTTAGCTTGATCATGCCTCACGACCCCTGTAAAAACACCCGTCGAATACTTCGTCTTGTCTCCCTCTTTCCACCTCACTAAGCCAGGAGAACCAAATACCCACCTGATGCTCGATGCAGCAAATAACTCCACGTCCTGGCGCCCATCCAGAGGCTTTAAAGGAAAGAATAAGCCGTCTTCGCAAGCCACAGGTGCTTGAGTACCACTAAAACGCATCTGCTTCAAAGCCTTCAACATTGCTTCGCCAAAATTGAGCTTCTCACTCTCAGTGTGCTTGAAAAATCCCTTGCTAGCCGCCCCGGGTTGAGTCAGATCCTTCGGTCGATACAGCCAGTTCTTCAGCAACCTCCTAACTTCTTCGCCTGGAGCTTCAGACGGCTGTAGTCGAACCATATTATCAAGCCAGAATCCTGCATCGTCCTTGTGCCCAGTCTGGGTCGCGCCAAATGGTTCTCCCCAGCTGCTCCAGCTTAGAAGTGGGATCAGATGGACTGGTTTTGATAGATCTGTTTGGATTTGCTTTGGGTCAGGCCGCCATTGCAAGCCAGGAGTCTCGTCCCTTTCGTCGGTTGTATATATGAATGAGTAGTCATTGTTGGCCTCGCAAGTGGCCATGACTTTCTCGGATAGATCAGACAATGACATAGTTGGAGGTCCCCAAGACACTTCTTGAGTTAATGCGCCAAGAGAGGCCAGTAACCTATTCGCAGGAAAAAACGGATCGTATGTGCGACAAGCCATATTTGCTAAAACCTGAAATACTGAGCGGCCAAGGTAACCAGAGATTGCCAAATCCGCCAAGGTATCCTCGAACGTATTGAGGGTTGGGAATTCGATCAGTGATTCGCTAGTTGTCTTGTCACTACGTTTTTTCCACTGGTCTAGGGAGAATCCTGTACAATTGAAGAATCTATCCCCTTTTACGATGGAGTCGTAGCCCTCTGGGTGTATTGGCGCAAAATGGATGCTACGAGCATTGACGAGCTCTTGGTATGTCCAGACGCTGGTGATCCATTTGTCTCCCTCTAGTGCTTGCATATCGTCATACGAGAGAGCATCAGGGGTAGTTCCCGAGGATGCTTCCAGGATGATCTTCCAGGCGGGATCTTGGATGATTATTATAACGGATTCCGCGGCGCTGTAGATGTGACCCATACTTCTGAAAATCAGTATATAGATACTTTCGCAACGTGTCTCGGAAACGAACCTTTCAAGTGTTCCATATCGATCCGGGCCATCAGCGTACGGGACACAGAGGGCATCTATCCAAAAAGCCTCTTCAATCGGGCCATCGGCCTCAAAACCGGACGCCTTGATAGCTCTAATAGCGGCGATGAGAGCAGGTCGAGTCTTGTCCGATATACTTATCTCGTTGCCGAAGAAGCTGCCCGGCCTCTCGCGGCCCTGTCCCCATACGTAAGAAATACAATGAAACTTGGCGCTGCGGGCATCTTTGATATCGAGCGGTTCTGATACATGCCACAGCTGACCGTTCAGCTCTTCAACGCCCTTGTCGCCTTTATTTTTGCCATCGCCAGGCTTTAAGGGGATTACAAGCTGTAACTTCATTGCTTAGAAAACACACCGGGACTCCAAATTTCGGACTGAATCTCCAGATGCTATCCGCTGGACAAAATTTGGAAATAAATTACAACGCTGGGCTGGTAATTTTTTGAACGACAGGGCAAGACAAGGCTGACCGCGGGGTTGATTAGGTCCGTGCGAGATCGATGATAAGGAGGGTAGGAGGCAAAGGCGGGGTATTCTTTAGATCTTTTGCTCCCACATATCACAGATCAAACAACATCAAAATCTTCATCGACAAAGATTCATATTTCATCCTTCACTATATCTAAATCTACCGTCCCTAATGCCATCCCCAACTAAACACTAGAGGGATTTAGCAGCCTAACCGAGCAGGGCTTAACCAAGGCCTGGTTAGGAAGGTGCAAAGCCACTATTTGGCCGTAGTACTTAGCCTAGGCTAAGTTAGTGATAGTAGTCGTAGACCCTAGTAGATATAAGTAATTAGGCCTAATATAGTAATATCAAAATACTATTTAATCCCCTAAGTAATGATTTTAACTTATAGTAATCATATATAACGTATTTCACATGCGAGTGGCCACAAAAACAACCAAAATATGACTATTCTTACTACTACACCACCATCACCCTACATAATGACCCTTATTCGATCGTAATTGAATCCTCGTGCCTCTTGCACGTACGGGAGTTATGGCCCATAATACCATATAAGCTGTAGCGCTTCTGTCGGCCCTTAGAGCCTACCTGCTGACTACTCTCACTTGCCACCTCCGTACGGACTTGAGCTTCAACCTCAGCACTTTGAACGATATCCTCCCCCTCTCGTACGGAGAGACTACCCCCTTATATTATATGCCTCTTATGCTTCCTTTCCCTTCTCTTTTTCTATTCATTTGCTACTTATAAAGCCTTAACTTCTACCTTAAGTAGAATAGTAGAATGCATTATTATTTCTACTCCTTTAATAAGGTAGCTAATAGCATTATTAATTAAGGTAGAAGAGCTATTCTAATGTTATATAATATAGTTCTTAATGTACTCTATTTAAAAGTTAAGCTCCCTTATAGTTTAAGGAGTCTTTAAAGTCTAATTATTACTCTTAACTATAGAAGGAGTAGAAGTTCTTAAGTATAGATTTAAGTAAGAGAGAACATTCTATAGCTTATATAGAATAAGTCTTATAGCTTAGAATCTACTCTTAATGTTTTACTCTATAAATGTAGCTTTAAATACTTCTTTAAATGTAGAGAGAAACTTAAGCTTTATAATATAATTTAACTAGTTCTATATAAAGATTTTAATCTACTTTCTATATAAAAGCTTTAGTAGAGCAAAGTAGCTAACATTAAGTAGCTAAAGAATGTATAAGGAGTATAGTAGCATATAAAGGGTAATTATCTTCTATTCTATGTAGTAGTGTTAAAATTAAGCAAAGAGGTAGCTCTTAGGTTCTTATGTCCATTAAGAATAAGAAGGTAATAGGTTCTAATTATATAAACATTTATATGCTAATTAAAGTGT
>KV454647.1:120833-147365 GCA_001662585.1 Pseudogymnoascus sp. WSF 3629
TTATATAAGAGAGAACTACCTTTTAATTATCTTTAGATCTTTACATTTTACTCATTTATAATTATACTTTTAACTAAACTTTACTTTGATTTCTATATAATGCTTAATAAAGTTAGTAGTCTAGTTCTTCCTAACTAAGCTCTCTCCTTATTTAGAGAGTAGTAGGTCTGTCATTTCTTATATAGCTTATAGCTAGGGTAGAAATCCACGTGAATCTAGGTTAAGGATGTACTAAACGAGAGCTGACTCTTCATACGAAGTCAACTTACGTGAGTTAGTAGTAGTGTCACGTTAGGAAGTCATTCCATTCATTCTGTTGCTTAGGTCCTACGTGGCACATCGTACGACAATGCAGTAGCTCAGACACTCTTAAATTGACGTTCCTTTAGTGCCTGAATAGCTAATAGTATTCTACCCTCTTGATTAGAGGATTGGGCTTGTGTTGGTTGTGGCATGTTGTCTGTAGTCAAGTTGACGCGTTATGATGTTTTGGTGGGCAACTCGCTTGTGTGGGCAACTCGTATGTGAATTACGTTATACTTAAATGACGTTAAATTTACTATATTACTAATCTAACTACTAACTATATATAGCGAATAAAACCTGTTTAGAGTAGGACAGGAACCTATCCTACTCTAAACAGGTTTTCACCCTAAATCGCCTGAACCGGCCTATTCTAGTGGATCTAGAACAGGGGGGCGGCAGGGTTTAAACACCAGCGCCTTGGCACCTTCCTGACCGGGCCTTGGTCAAGCCCTCGGTCAGGCTGCTAAATCCCTCTACTAACACTTAACCCCAGCATCAGTCCCATACTTAAACCTCGTCCCACACAACCCCGCCGTCACCTTCCCAACCTCATTCTGCGCCCACCCAATATTCCCCTCCGGATGACACAGCACCTCCCCAAACCCCGTCCCCCCCACCACCTCCCCATCCCCATCTTTCCTCCCCACCAAAAACTCCTCATCCAACGTCCCCCCGCACACCTCAAGCTGCGCCTCCCCTTCAGCCGAGAGATTGCTATCGCCCTGCCACGCGATGAACGACCCGCACGTGCGGCAGAAGTGCCGGTGGTTGCCGGGGATGATCTCGTAGTTGGTTAGGGCGGAGGGCATGGGAGAGGTCCAGGTGAAGGTGGGGAGGGGGACGTTGAAGAAGTGCATGGCGAGGGCGCCGGATTGCTTGCGGCATTGGGTGCAGAGGCAGATGAAGGCCTGGAGGAGGGGGTTAGATGGGGTGCTAGGTGGGTGGAGGGGGGGTTTACATTGCTTTTGAAGTCGTGGTCGGGTTTGAAGGTGATTTCATATCTGACGGCGCCACAGAGACAGCCGCCGGCGACCTTGGATGGTGTAGACATGCTTGTAAAATGTAAGCTGGATTGGTATATTAATTGATACTGACACAAAGATGGAGATCTTGGGCTTCATTTATGCTATGGAAACAGCTTACAAATATCCAGCGCCCTCTTGAATACAATACAGTCACACGCCGCTAAGACGATGCAATTGGTGCCAGGTAATAATATCGTATTAACGCACATATCGTCATATGGAAATATTATGTAATCCACCCATCTAGCGTCCCTTGTATCCTGGTATTCTGATCTAAAGCATTAAGAACAGTTTCAAAATGCTTAAGACCTCGTAAATGCTCTGTCTAGAGAGCATCTTGACCTTTAGTAAACCTTATGAGAGCTTGTAGAGCCTAACGAGCATTCTGTATAGTTAATATAGGCTCCTCTTACTACTCCTCCTCCTCATCATTATCTTTGGTGTTCTGTTAGTCTAAATGTTCTTCTAAGATCTCATTTAGAACGTTATCTAGTTATAATTCCTCCCCTTTATCTTATGTATCATCCTCCTCTTCTACTAAATTTAGGAAGTTTGAAATTACTATAAAGTCATGCATATTACCTACTCTAATGACTTAGTTATAAAGATTAGAAAGTCTAGGTAGAGCGATAGAAGTTAGAAGAGAAATTAGAGTTAAAACAAGAGTTAATTTTTAAAAGTAGTTATAGATAGTTATGTTTATAACTAAGTTGTTCTAGCTTTATAGAATCCATTAAATAGCTAAGTAATGGTTTACTATGTCTATAGGATTTTAATTGTTATTAAAAGCTTTAAGCATATGTAAGAGCTATTATCATTAATAATAAGCTTTAAAAGACTAAATAATGCCTTAATTAAGGGGCTAGAATTAACTAGTACTATTAACTAGTAGCTAATAGAAATGGATATTTAGAGGTAGGGGGTAAAGCTTAAGAGTAGTACTATGTACTAGAAGGTTGTCTATAGTAAAGAGGATTTCTTATAAGCTAATGTATCTATAGAAAGCCTAAAGCTATTTACTTATAATTATTATATTCATCTAAGCCTTCTTATTCTATTTCTATATCCTACCTATTATAAAAACACTAACATTTCATAAAGCTTATAGTGTTTTTACTTTTCTAATAATCTAGATAAGGAATTAATTAGTTCTAGAGGCATAAGACTTGTCATGATTAGGCAGAGCAAGTTAGATGCTAATATGTATTAACTAAGAATATCAAGCTAAGGAGAGAAGAAGAGCCTTAGAGAAGCTCACAACCTAAATACAAGGAGTAGGTGCTAAGCAAAGCACGTGACATAAGGCAGCAAGCCTTATTCGTAACACTACCCTCCCCTTCTGAAAATGTGAGCTCCTGTAAGCATAGCATGTGCCCTCTTCCTATTCTATGTTCCTTCCCATCCTTCCTTATGTGCTTGATCTGGTGCTAGATCTAGTGCTGGATCTAGATCTAGGTCAAGTTCTGTTGTTACTCATAGGTTCTGGTTTGCAACTAGGTGCTAGATCTAGTGCTTAAGTTCTACTAGATTGCGTGCTAGATCTAGTGCTTGAGTTTCGCTAGATTGCATGCTAGATCTAGTGCTTGAATTCTGTTTCTTGAGTTCTGTTTCTTATGCTAGATTAAGTGCTTTGCTGAAATGTAGTTCTAGTGCTTAATTTCAGTTTTTAATCCTAGGTTCAGTTCTTGTTCTGGTTTTGATCCTGGTTTTAGTTTCGATTCTAGATTTTGGTGATTGCTTAGATTGTTGTTTTCTTCTAGTTTTAGTTCTGGTTCTAGTTGCTATGGTGCTGGATTTCTGTTGCTAGTGTAGTTCTAGGTTCTGATTCTAGTTCTTAGATCTAGTGCTTGATCTGGTATTAATCTAGTGCTTAATCTAGTTGCTTAATCTAGTGCTTGTGCTAGGTCTTGGTTCTGGTGTTGCTTAAGTTTTCTAGTGCTTAAGGTCTAGTTCTGTTCTTTCGTTGCTTAAGTTTTCTAGTGCTTAAGGTCTAGTTCTGTTCTTTCGTTACTTAAGTTTTCTAGTGCTTAAGGTCTGGTTCTGTTCTTTTGTTGCTTAAGTTTTCTAGTGCTTGATGTCTGGTTCTGTTCTTTCGTTGCTTAAGTTTTCTAGTGCTTGAGGTCTGGTTCTGTTCTTTTGTTGCTTAAGTTTTCTAGTGCTTAAGGTCTAGTTCTAGTTCTAGTTATAGACTGGCTTAGTTAAGAGGTCCATGCATTTCATCACTCTTTAGGAGTGAGTTCATTCATTCTAAGCAGAAATTTAATGTCGTCTGTTATGACACATTAAAGAGGAGCTTGATATTATGTCACGATTAGGTAGAGCAAGTTAGATGCTAATATGTATTAACTGAGAATATCAAGCTAAGGAGAGAAGAAGAGCCTTAGAGAAGCTCACAACCTAAATACAAGGAGTAGGCGCTAAGCGAAGCACGTGACATAAGGCAGCAAGCCTTATTCGTAACAAGACTAATTTAAGTCTTATCCTTCTTTAATCTAGGTTAAGATTAGGTAGAAAGACCTTAAGAGGGCATTATCTTCTAGAAAAGCCCTATTTCATCTATGTTATAGATATTATTATCCTTATACTCCCTAGTAATTATTTATAGTACCTTCATTTCGTCTTCTATAGAAGCTAGTGTTAATCTAGCCTTATTATGTTAAATTCATACTTTGATATTATGTTAAGCTTTAAATTGTTAAAGCTAGCTAGTACTAAAGTCTAGATATGTTATATTATCATGTAGAATACGTTCCTAGATTTCTTAAGCTTTTTGTTAAAGTAGATTGCTAGTAGTAAAGCCCCCCTTTGATTTAATTTGAAGCTGCTAAGTAAGAAGAAGCCTTTTAACCTTAGGCTAGTGCCTAGTTCTAAGTCGTGCTCTATTAGCATTAGGAGCCTCGTTAAGACAATTGAAGTAATGGCTAAGAGACTAGAAACTGTTAACTAGCTAAGTCTATGGTTATATCGTTAAAGAAACTACTTAATGCACTGCTTCTAAGACGGCTTTAGATGCTATTAATGAGCCTAAGACTGAAGAGCTTGGCGTTACTCTAGTGAAATGGGCTGTTTTCGAGGCATCCTATCATAGAATAGTGATTGGTAATACGATAATGTGGAACGAGAACATCAATATCGCGGACATCGGACAATATATGGAGTTCAGAATTGGTGCATGAAAAATTATCGCATTATCGAATATATCGCTCAATGGGGCATCGTCTTAGCGGCGTTTGACTGTACCTTCCAATTGTGGTTGTGTTATCCTGAGGCTCATACCAAGCCTGCAAGGCTGTGAGGTCGTGAAGTCATAACGGCGTAGATCACAAGGCTGAGAATATAGGACCACAATAAATGACCGACGTCAACGTTCATGAATTACATAGCTCTGGCTAGCTAAAGAAATAAAATTTCCATTGGGAGATATGCAGCTCCTTGATTTACTCAGATTGGTTATCTGGCAAATAAACAGACACTTCCAAGCCGCCACTGTATGGCACCGTCATGGTCTTGAACCCATTCTCGGGGCTCCGAACATAAGTGAGAAATTCCTTGTACAGAATCTTCGACATCACAACATTGTCCGCAATCACAACAGCTCCACGTCGCAGTCTCGGCTGGATGATTTTGAGGGTTGGGAGCGCCATTGGCGTCCATACTAGTTGCATGTGTTAGTAATATGATAAAAAGTACAGTAACAATCGAGCGAGGTTGAGTGAAGCGGTAGCTTACTATCAAGCAACAACAAATCGATCTTCTCCGGCATCCCCTCCTCAACCTTCAAAGTCTCAAGCAAATCACCCTCCCGGAGCTCAATCCACGGCTCCACCTCCTCCCCAGCATCCCTCCAATACTCCCTCGCCCTGGCCGCTTTCGTCGGCTCCTTCTCCGTCGCAATCACCTTCCCCGCCCTCGCAACCCCTCCACTCGGCTTCGCCTGCGCGACATTCTGTCCCACCGCCAGCGCTAGGTACATCGTCGACACACCAAAGCTCGTCCCCGCCTCAACGATATTGAGCGCGCCCATGCTCCGCGCGAGCAGGTACACGAACTGGCACTTGTCAGGCTCGAGGGCAACGAATTTATCGCGCATGTGGTCGTCGGCGCGGGCGGACCAGCTTTCGCCGAAGAGGAGGTAACGCCCTAGTCGGGTGAGGTAGAAGAAGGATTGTGAGTAGGAGTTTTCCTGTGCTGAGGAGAGGGCGTGGAGTTTCTCGAGGAGAGCGCTCAGCTTCGTGCTCGCGACGATAGAGGAGGCGTTGAAGGACATGGTTTCTAGCAATGGTGGGGTTCTCAGGGAGTATAGCAAAGTGGACTTCTCAAATATGAAGATACTCTCCGATCAAGAAACATCTCTCTCCATGTTTATCCCAGGGAAACCGTAACTTATATATGTCTCGTTATATATGTCTCGGGTCATCCGCCCACCGATTGCGGGGAACACAGCTGTATGCGCAATACTGCACCTAGCAATCACAAATCCCTTGGCGACTCAAGCACCACCAACGATCGCCGACCACGGCCGGCGAATCACTTTCCCCCGCCCGCCCCCCGCCGCCCCCACCACACTGAACCCTAACATCGAAAAAAAAAAACGACCAAAATATCATCAACAACGGACAACAATAACACCACGTCCAACGCCGAGAACAGCAAAAGAATTGACCAGGCTGGGGTTCGATCCCAGGACCTTTTCGGTACATTAGAAATGTTAACGAAACGTGATAACCAACTACACCACCCGGCCAGAGACATGCTCCCGTTCGGAGTTGAACCGAAGACCTCGGCATTACTAGTGCCGCGCTCTACCAACTGAGCTACGAGAGCTGATTGTTGTGCTGATTGTTGTGCTGAGAAGGCATATTTGAAATTATGAGTATCGGCGGATTGGTGCTCGAGAAAAGAAAATCCCGAATTTGTGGTTGTGGGGTCGAGAGCTAATCTTAGTGTTTCTCGCTAAGTTAATTTTGGGGCTAATCTATTTTAGGTTGATATTTTGGTCCCTTCACCTATACGGAAGGAGTGATGGTAATAGTCTTAAGAAATGGAAGGAGCGTCCTTCCTCATTAACAGACTCGTTATGCTTATAGGATTGAGGTCAGTGTTCGGCGGATCGTATCCGGATCTGATCCTGAGCCCTCACGGGTCAGATCATGATCCGTCTGACATCTGACGGATAGATCTAGGTTATATCCGGATCTTAAGGATAATGAGGCTTAAAAAATGAGGCTTAAAATATATAAATAGAATATATATAATAGGTATAATTACTCCTCCCTTTTGTCATTAGCGTCTTTAGCTTCGCTCTCTTCAGTATCTAGTATATGACCCTAGTCTCGTAAACAGAGTAAATATCAAAGCGTTTTAGGAGAGAGCCTATTCCTTTTCTTCGTCAGAATATCAGCTCCATTACTAAAGACCTGCTCTGACGGAGCTAATGTTGTAGGAATTGCCAAGTAGTCTCGAGCAATTGCAGTAATAATTAGATACTAATACTGCTTTGCTGCCTAATATTTGAGAATATCTGTTGCTAGACCTAGCTAGGGCTCAACAAGCTAGCACTTCTATTCTAGTTCTTAGTAGATACTATGAGAGATATATAAATCGTCGTCAGAGTTAGGTTCTATAGGTAATTGTAGTAAATTAGCCTTAGCATCCCTCTTCTCTTCTTTAAGGAAGTATTAGCAGTCTCTATACTAAATAAAAACGTCATGGAACTACTACTTCACTCTATTCCGTTTGACTTCTTTAGTACTACTTAGCTAAAGACTATTAAATACGTTAAGATTCATGCGTAGATCACAAATTATAGCTACCCCTAAATGACTCCATCGTTAATTTGTAGTAAGCATATAGTACTTATTAAGCTTCTTATAAGCAGTGATATAAGCTAGACTAATCATTAATGATATACTAACTTCCTTTTATAGAGCCTTAAGCTTCTTTATCATCTTTAGATACTAAGGAATTACAAAGTTAAGCGTTAGATATAAGCTTGCCTATAGCTTCTATAACAGCTTAATAAATATATAGAAGAAGTTCTAAAGAGCATGAAGCGTTATCTAATCCTCTAGTATAAGAGCAATATCTCTTATACTTAGATCCATTTGCTAGGTAGCATAGATTGCTATAATTAGAGTCTATAGCTTAATGATGGCTAAAACCATTTCGTACGTTAAGTTCTACTAGACTAGCATATTAAGTGATAATTATAGCTTCTTTAGACTAGTAGTAATGGTCTGCTTTTAAAGAGCATCTTTCTATTGCCTTTAATTCCTAAATACGTAGATATGTCTTTGTAGCTTACTAAGGGTATTCTTGACTTTAACATTGCTTTTAGAGGAGCTTGTTAGAATCCACGTAGCTCCTTACTCACACTAATAACTTTTAGCTTGCTTAGTAGGGGTAGCTTTTAAAGTCTTAAGAGCATCTTAAACAGCAATATTAATGATATGGGCTATACATCATACGTCTCCTTCCTTGACTCTAAACGTCTATGGCTATTACGTTATCACTTCCTAGTCTCTAGCTATTTTCTCATATCCTGCAAGCATAATAGTATTAGCTGAGGCGTTGTCTCTTGTATAGGTAAAGACAGCTCCTATAATACCCATATCGTCTGTTATGATTGCTAATTATTAAGCTAGATATTTGCTACTATAGATAGGCTCTTAAAGATGTATGACGTCAAGTACTTTAGACTTCTGTTGCCATTTATTGTTAATCTAGTGTGCTATAATAGTAGCATAGTCTATATAATTCCGCGTGGACCATGCATTAGTTGTTATTAATATCTAGCCTCCTCTCTTAATATGAGAATTAAGCTTAAGTTATAGCTAGCCTTAGTGATATAAGAACTAATGCTATAGTTCTTAGTATAGCATACGAGCTGATATTAATGTAGTTGTTAGGCTTAAGAATTGAACTAATTCACAGAATGAATAGCTTTTAACAAGGCGTATTAATAGATTATTTGACATAACAAACTATAGTAATAACTCCTTATACTTTAAAGGATTACTAGACTACTTTAAGATAGCTAATAGGCATGGGTTAAAGAACAATGATGTACTACTTGACGTACTAGACGACTGTCTATTCTCATTTTTAAGGGCGTATGATACTGTTAGATGCTTTAAAGAGTAATGCCTCTATAAATTACCTGTTAACGACTGCTTTAGTCCTTGTGGTGGTATTGAATATTCATAGTCTAGTTACAGGCATACTATCTTTATGGTTAGAGGCTGAGTATCAAATAGTTCCTGACGATATAAGCCCTTTGTAAATAGCTTTGAAGACGTTAGTAGTAGTACTACCCTTAGATGTTGAAGTATATTACTCAACGATCCATTAACTGCTTCGACCGAAGGCTGAATAGGGGTATATTGAGGTATAAGATGTGGTAACGACGGCTCTTCTATTTGAGAATAGCTCTCATGATCTGACGGCAAATCTGATAACTCAGAGTCGCTCATTTTTACGGCGGTAATCGTCACAATATGGTATTTAGACTGGTATTACGGTCTACTGTGTGGCCTTGGCAACTCTTGGCAACTCTTGGCAATATCCGTATGATCCGGATATATCCTCAGATCATACGGATAGGCCAAAATTATGACGGATAGGATATATCCGGATCAGTATCCGGATCGGGTCGGGTCATCTACGATCTGTGCCGAACACTGATTGAGGTATGCAATGAGTATTTGCTATATGTATGGGGATATGACTATACAACATATGCGTTGGCTGTAAGAATATTTCTTTATTTCTGTAGATTTTATAATTCACTGTTATAAAAATAAATAAATAATGAATTGTGAGAATATTTATTCCAACCCTAGAATCTGAAGACCACGGCATCTTACATTATATAAAGCATTATGGTACTATACAGCTACCCCCAATCCATCGCAACGCCAACCCATGCATTCAACCCATACGCCTTCCACCCATATCGTACCCCCTACCCACCCCTCTCAGTACTACTCACACTCCCCTTCTTCCTCAACCCACTCCCAACCCCCATCCACCCATCCCCCGCCCTCACCTGCCCCAACCTCCGACTCAGCGTCGAGTAATTCAACTGCGCCTGCCCCATCGCCTGCCCCATCGTCCCCCTCGGCGTCTTCGCCGGCGGCACCTCCGCCCTACTCTCCCTCGCGCCCTCCCAATCGCTCCCCTCATCCCACTCCTCCGTCAGCCGTCGCGGCGGCACCTTCGTCTCCCGCCCCTTAGCCCGCTTCGCGTCCTTCTTGCGCATCTTCTCCAGCGCACCCATCATCACCTCCCAGCTCTCTACGACGCCCATTCCGGCCCGGCGCGTGCAGTTGCAGTCGCAGCCCCCGGCGCAGGTCATGTCGTCTTTTGTTGCTTCGTCGTCGTCCCATGAGGAGAGATACGCGTCGAGACAGATCTGGTGCGATGCGCAGCCGCAGGATAGACAGGCTGCATAGTCGCCGGTGATGGGCTCGATGCAGATGACGCATTTGAGCTGCCGCTTTGTCATTTTGCAGCGCTCGCAGCGACCGACTGCGCCGCCTAGAGTGGAGGTTGAAGAGGAAGTGAGCGGCTCGAGGCGATGCTCGTGCTTAAGGCAGTATGCCGTGATGGAGAGGCCGCGGTCTGAGATGGGTTGCTGGGTATCCTGTTTTCCGAGGAGTATTGGCGAAGGAGGCATGTCATGGTCCACGGAATGGATCGACGCGGCATTCGGTTTTGAGAATGGTGGCGATGGGGGACCAGGGGTGAAGTATTCTGGTAGAGAGTCGAATTTGAGGATTTCTAAGCGAGTGAAGGGAAGAGACCAAGCGAAGAGCATCTCGGCATACAGCATGCGGTAGCTTTTAAACACCGCAGTGCGCTCGAACTCGAGAAGTGGCGTTGACATGCAACCTTCGTCGTCGAAGGCGCTCTGATTATGCATCGTGACGCTGATACCAGTCACTGGCACGAGGGTTTCGTTCACGGTAGTACTGTCATCATCGGAATACGCCGACTTGGCATAAGGTGACTTTTCTCGGACGCTTTCGAGATATGTCGTATTACCCCACGTCACGGCGCTAGGAGTCAGAGTGCTGATCATGCTCTCGACCGGACTGGGGCGCTTGCGATTAGGAGGGGATGAAGAGCCCGTGTGGTAGAAAGGGTTCTTCAAGTTCGAAGCAAAGCTGGCTGCAAGTCCAGAATTGGCACGTTGCAATAACCGCCGATCATCTGGGGATGTTGACAAGCTTTGAGATTGCAGGCGTAGCTTCTCATTCAGCCTCTCCAAGCTGCCTCCTGTAGACCTCAGCGGGGGAGTTTCGCCACAAGAAAATGAGGCAGACGCAGGATCACTGCCCCATGGGCCATTTGACGATCCGAGAGAGCCATAAAATGGAGTGAGAGCTGCCCTTGGAGTAGACGGTATCGAGCTATAAGGGGTCTTTTGATACGCGCTCCACACGGCCATATCCGACGGGAAGTAGTCCAAAGAGAACGCCGGCGTCTTCATTGACAATGGAGTCTGTGGTTGCGTGAGACGTATCTCTGTATTTGGCAGCGGGTCGACGGCAGATGGTTCACTGAAGACGCAAGATAGCATCGCTAGCATCTGTATGTCAACCAGTTTCTCGAAATGATCAAAGAGGTCATCAATCAGGTTTTTGGCGAGGGGGCTGTATCCCCACTTGACTCTCCCCGATATGGCAAGGTTCTTCGAGTCAAACGCCATATCAATGCCGCTGTCGTATTGGCTGTCGCGCCTACAGTGTTTGATCATATCCCGCGCAATAACAAGGATAGGCTCCTTCCGATGCGACTGATCAAGAATCTCGAGAGGAACCTCATGCTGCAGCAACATCCCAGCATATGTCCATAAATCTGCACGCTCCTGGTGCCCATACTTCATCGCAATCATCGCGTTGTGGTTGCAAACATCTGTCCCTTCACCAAACACGGCATATTCCTGAGCCAGCTCAAGCTTCCCCGGTAAATAATCGGTTACATCGTACATTGCAATCGTGTTTTTAGGCTTCGAAAGCCGTCCCTTACTCAGGGTTCCGGTACCAGTACCAGTACCAGTTCCAGCCCCACTCGACTTATTGGATCGATTTGTAGACAACCCCTTCCGATAACTCGTGCCATGGATCTTTCGCCAGAAATCGAATGCGACGCTGACTTGGAACTGCGAAGAGTCGGAATCGCTCGAGGATTCGCTTCCAGAGCCTTGCGACGAATCGGACTCGAAATCTTCCTCCTCATTGAGCGATGCGAACTTGCTTCGCGGTGGAAGCGACTCTGTAGCAAGGCGGGAGAATGTATTGAAAGAGGGCCCATCTTTGACCCTCGATTTGTCCAAGGCGACAGAGCCAAGAAGGGACTTGAACCTCTCTTCCTTAGGTGGAAAGAAGCAGATGAGCTTGCCATTATTGGAGAATCGAGCGCCTGAAAGTCTCGGGAGTGGTACGTTGGCGTGACGCCGACTCGCAACAAGAATACCCTCTGTTGAGGTTGGATCCAATTCCTGAGACATCATCGCTGAATTGGTCGCTGGTATGTCATCATCATCTTCGTCGCTAGAGCTCACGTCTGCGATACCGTCGTCGAGATTATCTACATCATCAGCTCCCTTGAGCCATTGCGTGCTCTCTTCGAGATTGACTTCTCCAAGCAAGTAGCAGAGCGCGGCCTCTAGACAACCACGGTGACGCCCAACAAATCCTATAGCAATCTGCTGCACCTCTTGCGAGATCCGCTCGTTGGTCTCATCGGATATTAGAGATGACTTGCCAATAGTGAATGTCGGTATTTTGGGCCCAGGATACTGGTCTGGAAACTGTATTGTAGCCTTAATGAAGACCGACTCCCCGTCCTTACCCCAGGGCCCATTCATCGACGCCGTAACAGAGCGAGTGTCCATATTAACATCGTTGAACGTGACCTTGCTGTACTGCTGATGCACACGGATGATCTCGTCATGTAGCGATTCCGGCGTGTCCCAATCGCCTTCCATATCAAAATTGGGGCTGATGACAGACAGCCGCCGCGCCGGGATCTTACCCTGCCCATCCTCATCATCGCCACCGCCATTGGCGCTGAACTTGATACCGCTCATCCAGTTGATCTGGCTGCGCCGTTCGGAATTCATGGGCTTTCCTCTCATGGTCGATCCATTAACGCCCATCCTACTCCGAAACCTCTTCGTCGGAGACATCTTCTTAATCTCATCGCTGAGGACGCTGTAAGAATTCTCTTTGTCGTGGCTGCTGCTCAACAAGCGAGGCGCCTTGATCGTTGCAGACTTCTTTTCCATCTCCGCTCGCTCCACGTTTCTAAACGTTTTGTAAATGGCTCCTTTGCGGGTAACATTCAGCTTCTTCGCCATCTGGCTCCCCTTGACATATCCGACATTTTCGAGCAGAGAATTCGCCACGCGTTGTAGTTTCAGCTCCTTATCGTCTCCCCAGGACACTAGCTGAAATTCGCGGTTGTCCATTCCCTCCTCATTAATACCGCCGCGTGATCTCCATAGGAACTCCTTTACCTGCCGCTCGCCGTGATTGAATACTGCTACCGCAGGGGCCATTGTATCCGACTCCACGCCCTCCTTTCGCCGGTCGTATAAATATAGGTTTCCCGGCGCATTCTGTGGCATCGCAAGGAGGCCCCAACCAAACGGTGTATGTCTAGCACGCCACACCGGAAAGGAAGTCCGAATGACTCGCTCCGGAATAGGCTCTTCCGCCTCAGTGTCCCAGAACTTGATACTCTTATCCAGCGAACACGTAACAATCTGTGTTGCAGATACCCGATTCCAGTCCACACCGTAGATCTTCGAGCTATGCGCCTCAATCGACTTCAGCGGGTAAGCCCCATGCCTATCGTCCCAAATCCGCAACCATCGATCATGCGACGACGCTAGTATATGCCCCTCTTGTCGATTCCACTTCACTTGTGTCGCGCCCGCGTCCCAATCCACAAATGTCAACGCTGGCCGGCGCGGCCTCCGCAGATCCCACGCATTGACGTATCCGTCCACCGCGCATGTCGCCAGGATATCGGGGTGGTGGGCCGAGAAGTTGATGTCTGTAATCGCGCGTGTATGTGCGTGCAGCGTGTGTTCGATGGCGCCCTGCCGCGTATCCTCTTGCATTGCCAGATTCCATACCAGTGCCTTCTGATTCGCGGTGCAGGCGACCCAGTAGTCGCGGGCGGCGAAGGGCGACCACTGGACGTCGGCGATGTTCCATGATGTGCCATGTCGGAGGTGTCGGGGGGGATTCAGCGGCGAGTCGAGGTCGATGATGTCAAGGCCGGTTTTCCTGTACTGCTAGTTAGAACATGGCCGGTATACCTGGAGGACGGAGGACACTCACGAAGCAATAGCTACATCCCGTCCGGATGGCGAGATGGTCGCGGACCCAATGTCCGTGGCGGACTTTTGGACGTGGATAGAGACATTGGCATCGAATGTACTGCTGTCAAACGCCGACTTAATGCCCTTCTCTTCGCGAATTTTCTCCATCACTCCGCGCCGTCATGCGTCCCTGCCATAGGGCGGAAGCTCACGATGCAGGCCACTCCCCAACTACGGTCGCGGGTGCTCCAAAGCGCATTGCCTGGCGCTGCGTCGTGGTCATTAATGGGCAGAAGCTGTCATGTATGGCGATGGATCACTATAATCACAGTATATCTTTTGAGCGCCTTCGAAATTGTGTCCTGGGATATAAAGCGTCGCCGATTGACGTCGTGAACCACCATCCATGATCGAGCTCCCAAGCGTCCCCTAAGTAGACTAGCGCCAGATTGACGAGGGATATTGCCATATCGGCGACGGGGTTGACCGCAGTCCCGCATAATTTAACAAAGACCTCAAGGCTTACATATACGTCACAGCCACAATTTTCTTTGAAATAATATTCTATCTGTAGGTAAAGCGCTTTTCTATGCTATTCTTCTCAAACTCACCTGTTACAGCTTCCTCTCCGCATCCTCTGGCGACACTCACGCGATCGACAACCCCACTACCCACCACCTCACCCGCCGATAGGGTACGCGCAGTGAGACACGGAAGCCTCACTGAATCCTCCTATCACCTCTTGAAACGACTTCCAGGAGTGGAATATCACAGCAAACCACAAAGATGGCCGCGTTACCAAAGCGGATCATCAAGGAGACCGAGCGGTTGATGGCAGAACCGTAAGCCATCACCCCGCGCATGTCAAGACTCCACAGCCTGACATCCTATACAGTGTCCCGGGCATCAGCGCCATCCCTCACGACGACAACCTGCGCTACTTCGATGTTAAGATCCACGGACCTACACAATCGCCTTATGAGGGTATGTAGCGTCCTGACGCGGCTTGCCTGGCTTGAACCATACTAACACATCCCAGGTGGCGTCTTCAACCTCGAACTCTTCCTCCCAGATGATTACCCAATGACGCCCCCAAAGATCCGTTTCCTCACCAAGATCTACCACCCCAACATCGACAAGCTCGGCCGCATTTGCCTTGACGTGCTGAAGAGTCAGTCTCTCATCCCCCACCGCCCTACCCCGCATCTACCCCTCCACATACCAAAATACTAACTCACCCCCAAAGGCAACTGGTCTCCAGCTCTGCAAATCCGCACCATCCTCCTCTCTATCCAGGCCCTCCTCGGTGCCCCCAACCCCGATGACCCGCTCGCCCCCGATGTCGCCAAGCGCTGGAAGGAGGACGAGCCCGCCGCCATCGCGACGGCGAGGGAGTGGACGCGCACGCATGCTATCTCGTAGTTTGGACGATACCTGACTGGAAGGCCTACACGCCTGAGGGCTGTGGGTTATGGATTATGCGGTTGCAATTCTAGCATGTGCGGAAGGCGCTGTGTTTGTTGGGGAGCAGTAGGGATGGCGCAAGTGGAAGTGCGGGTACCTGCCGAGCATTGCCGTTACTGGGGCCAGCACCCGGACTGATTGCTGTTGTTTGAGCGCGTGAAGGGGGAGGGACTGGATGGATAGTTGGCTACGCGCATTTTCTGAGCTGCGGCGTCTGTTCAGCTGGTAGGTGTCTATAGGGGTTGGCACGCGCGGGCTGTAGCCGGTGCATGGTAGCTGGATGTTGATTGAGATTATCTCTATATTTGGGCAAGGGGAAACATAGGAGAGAGCAATTCACGGGATTTTATTGTCTTTGTGCATATGTGCATGTGTTCGTAGATGTATTACGTTTATGTGACAACCCCTGGAATAAATGCTGACACCTGGTAAATAATCAATGCGCGCCTCTGGTTCCTTGGGTTTCATTACGTTAACCTCGTCTACTGAGTTCTCGTGGCAACAGGAGAGGATGTAAAGGACAGTGCCAAGTTGAAGGCGTTATGATTCCTACAATTACCGAAGATAGGGGGATATGAAGTTCAAATATTGGCAAGGCAGGGTAGAGGTATCGAAAGCCTCCTCAGGTCTCGATCGAACAGACTCCTGCCTGCTCTGCCAACAATAATCTTCGCCAACCCATTCTTCTCATCCATTCTTCTCATCCATCCTAATACCTCGGTCTATCTACCATGGCATGAACCCAGCCTGTCGTAATATCAAATCCACGCAGCCAAGAATATCAACTTCGAGTCAACCAAGGGCTAGAGATATACACTCCTCTTGACAGATCTGGCGCCTCAATCTAGAAGCGAGATTAATCTGTTGGAAGGCGTAACGAACGATGCGGGAAATTGTATTTGCGCCTCGATGAATCGTATACCTCTATCTAATACCGCTCCTCGCCAACTCATCCTTCGAATCCTATCTTCGTGCCTCGATCTGTATTCCCTTCTGTCCTACTGTAAAAATCTATACATGTTGATGCAGTAACAGATCCTGATGTAAAAATCTATCCATGCTGATGCAGCAACAGATTTTGGGTTCCAGCCCAGTCCAGCCTTGGAAAATACTGCACATCATCTCTCATACTCTGCATCAACAATCCAAGGAGCCAAGACAACTGCCGTCCGTGTCAGTCTATTCTTAATCTCCAAACCTCGGTCTAGCGATCGACACTCCAGATTGGGATAAGAGTTAGACCAACCACCAGCCGCCTATCATAGCACATCCATGCCCACACGCGTCGCTTGTGAGGTATGCGGTGTGCATGGCGCGAGTACTCGCATGGCGCCGTCGTGGTGGTGCCCAGTATCTCCGCCGGGTTGTACCGTTAGGCCTTCCCCCTCGTCTTCCTAGCGACACTACACGCGTAACAGGGTTACATCTTGAAACACAAATCCCGGTCCGACTCTACGGACCCCGGGCGGTCCAACTACCACCCCAGTCCCAGCCACGCTAGCTAACAGCAACTAGAACCTCGGCCCCGAGGCATTGCTTAATCGATTTGCGGGGATTAACCCCAGGAAAGCACCACTTCTTAAATGGCGCGAGTCAAAATGGCCATAATGAGGGGAAATAGCGCGGGGTTCGCAAGGTCAGCCGGTTAAGGGGGGATCTGACGAAAGCATTTCCCCGGCTCAAGTGGAAGTGAGAGCAGTGAATGGCCAATTAGTCGCCGTTGGTTTAATATCATTTTACAACTCCAACAATTTTAAGATGGGAGGATGGAGTGCGGCGGGAATTTGGTGGGGAGAGCCTAGGCGCTTGGAGAGGCTTGTCTGGTGCACTAGCAGCGCTATTTACTAGTGAAGTACGGTGGTCACAAAGGACGACGACGGAGGATGACGGGATGGTTCGTACTGTAATGATACTACAAGGAGTATTCATCTCTTTCTCTGCCAGGGATATAAAGATGTATAGTGAAGAGTGAAGAGTGGAGGGGGACATGCAGGGGCAGAGAACCATGGAGAGATGAGAAATAATAGACATCGAGGTATAGTATAGCACTTACTTAGTATAACATAGTCAGTGCTGTACATACGTACATTATGCATTGGCCTTTGAACTAACAAACCCCAGATCGAGACCAGTGGAGATTGGCCAAGACTGGCAGGAGCGACCAGTCTTTTACATTTCTTAGTCGTTCTTACCTTGTCAGCTTTATTTTCGTCGTTTCTCGCGACCACTTCCTTCTTAATAGGGGAATCGCGATGAGGGGTGTTTCTTCCTCCTAAGAGGTCCACGGCCACGCCACCCTACGCCACCACACTAGACCACACTACAACATACGCCTACAGGCGCTACTATAGCCTTACTCGTGGTATTCGTGTCAATGAAATTGACATGTCGACCCTAAACAATCGCTTCCCCATACAACCCCGCCATTCATCTCTGTAACGATGTACGGTTGCGCTCGCGCTACACCTCACTGAGCCAAAAAGACTACAGTATTCCGGCTCGCCTAGAATACGCGCAACACGCTATATATACTGTAACAGTCGGTCGGCAACCACCCCGTTACAATCTCTCTACACTATCCCAAATCCGCTCTTTTACTGTCCTCTGCCGCTTTACCAACCCAGCTATCATCGCCACTAGAGGACTACCACGACGCCCATTACGACCCCTAGCACCGCCGCCCCCTTCCTTCACGGCCAGACCAGTCACGGGACGAGACGACCATCCACTCATAGCCCAGTAGAATGGCCGCGCCATCTTGGAATATTGGAATATCAGGACCAAAGGATGGGGAAACGGAGAAATGCGGGGGTTTAGCGCAGCTGGCGGATCTCTCATTAGTAGTCCCACCTAGTTCCCTAGTCCACCATGTCAAATATTGGATGTCCTAAATGTAACCCCTCGTTTCTTTTGTACCAATTGATCCCTACAGAGAAGGAAGTGACGACACACCCACGATGATCGGGGCGGCATGGGAATAGAGTAGCATGGCATGGAGTGCACCACCCTGTCTTCCTAGACTTCCCCCCTAGCCCCATTGACATGAACACCAAAGCATGCACACACACCACGCGCAGCCATGCATACGACAGCTCTCTTCCTGAAGAAAACAAGACTTAATATGACATGTGGATCTACACTCCTAGCTCACCTTCCCTTTGCCATGTCTCCTCTTTATAAACCCCTTCCCTCCCCCACGGTGGTGATCTCCCAGGCCCCCAAACGATCTAATATATAGAGCCCACAACACCCCCCGCCTTTCTTCATCGTCTGTGTGCCCACCTTCCTTCATCACACATCTAGAGCAACTCTACCAACCATGGCCGATACAGCGGCTTCACTCGCGTCGTCGACGCCGCCGAATGAGAAGGCGAGCACGGAACATCATGTCGAGATTGTGTCGGATGGTCCAAATAGGAAACTCGAGGACGGAAAGCTCGAGGACGGGAACAAGCCTGAGGAGAAAGGGTTTAGGATGGATGGGGATGATGAGGACCATGAGCATGAGCCACCGGTAGGTTTATCTTCCGCTTCTTGTCCGCGCGTGAGGTTTTGCGCTTAGGGGTGTTTGGGAGAAAGTGGTAGGAGCGATTGTATGGGAGAGACAGAGACAGCTGTATTGTGCTGGGGATGTGGTTGCGTGAGACCCAGGGTGAGAATCTATAGCTAACAAGTGCTAGATGACCCTCAATAGGGCCATGTCCCTGGTTGCCATGGCGTTCTTATGGACCGGCTCTCAGATCCCAGTCTACCTCTTCGGTGAGTCCATATATGAGACCGCCCTGAAAGCTTTGGTGCTATATGTCCTCGATAACTAACTATCTCCACAGGCGGAATCCCTCCAGTCATCTACGGCGACATTGGCGGCCCAGATCGCTGGATCTGGTTTGTCCTCGCAAATCTTCTCGCTCTCGCTGCCGTCTGCCCCTTCGTTGGCGCGCTATCCGATCTCTTCGGTAGACGCTGGGTTTCCGTCGGCGGATCGGTACTCATCATCATTGGCATGATTATATGCTCTACAGCAAAGACGATGAACCCATTCATTGGTATATCCTCCATTCCCCTGAACCGCCGCGTTTAGGCCAAAACTTCTAGAACTAACAAACTACAGGCGGCATGGCCATTGCAGGTGCCGGCGCAGGCGTCAACGAACTTACCGCCCTCGCCGCGACATCTGAGCTCGCACCCACGGCCAAGCGCGGAAAATACGTTGCTATCCTCGTTCTCACCATTCTGCCATTTGCGCCCTCCGTTCTTTGGTCGCAGCTGATCGCCCAGCACACCAGCTGGCGCTGGGTCGGTCTCCTGTGCGGACTCTGGTCTTTTATCGGCCTTGTCATGGTCGTAATCTTCTACCACCCCCCTCCCCGCATCAACAGCAACGGCCTCACTCGCCGCCAAGTCCTCGCTCGGGTTGATTATGTCGGCGGCTTGCTCTCTATCTCCGGCGTCATCATCTTTATTGCCGGCCTGCTCTGGGGCGGCTACGGATACACCTGGACGTCCGTCCACACCCTCGTCCCACTATTCATCGGCGCCCTCCTCCTCGTCCTCTTTGCCGTCTGGGAGATCAAATTCGCTCCTTACCCCATGTTCCCGCGCCGCATTGGAAAGGACCCGCGAATCCTCGCCATGACGCTAGTCATTACCTTCATCTCCGGCGCCAACTTCTTCGCCGTCATCCTCTTCTGGCCTACCCAAGCATTCAACGTCTACGGCCATGACCCCATCGGCGTCGGACTCCGTGGTCTGCCCGTCGGTTTCTCCATCCTCATCGGCGCCTGCATTGTCCTCTGGCTACTTTCCGTCTTCCGTGGCAACAACCGCGCCCTCATGATCGGCGCCTCCGTCATGATGACTGCTGGCACTGGCGCCATGGCTGCCGCCACCCGCGACAACCTCCCCGCTGTCTATGGCATTCTTGTCGTCGCCGGCCTCGGTATCGGCGGCATTGTCGTCCCGGCATCGATTATAACAACCATTATCTGCCCCGATGACCTAATCGCCACCGTTGCCGCGCTCACCCTATCTATCCGTGTCATTGGCGGTGCCATCGGATTCACCGTCTACTACAACGTCTTCTACGCCAAGCTCGTCCCCAAGCTCACGGCCTACGTCCTCCAAGTCTGCTTACTCAATGGCATCTACGACGAAAAATCCATAGTCACCATCGCCCAGCTCATCGGCGCCAGTCTCACGGAGCATATTCTGTACGTCCCCGGTGTTGATGGCAATGTCACGAAGTGGCAGTTGATTATCAGCGCTGGCGAGTTGGCGTACTCGGAGGCGTATCCGTATGTTTACTACGCGAGTATTGCGTTTGGGTGTGTTGCGATCATTGCGAGTTGTATGTTGGGCGATATTAACAAGTATATGGATGACCATGTGGCTGTGGTTATCCATTAAGATTCATGTGCTTATTATTTCTGGAGATGGGAAGGAGGAGTGTTAGCCCCCCTTTTGTATCTGATGGTGGCGGTGGTATTATATACTGATTTAATCTTTTATATACTGCAAATTAAGATGCTGATGTATAATTTATTGACCTTTACTTGAAGCTGTGGGTGACTATGTGACGTTATGATATATGGAAGAAGACATTTTGGGATCTAGGAGCCTTTTGATTTTGAGTCGAGACTGTTTTTTTGTGATTCATATTTTGCAGTCTCCATATCTTATTTGTCACCTTACCCTACGAACGCCTTGAAGGCTGGATAAACGTTCAATCCACCATCACGTCCTTCATTATCGCTGCAGGGTCTGAGAATACGGCGACAGGTCTCACTACAACCCCTATTCAGATCCCGGTATCGATACTGTAGGTTAGAATGCGCCGAGGCGTTGGGGTTCACTTCAGCTCCTTTATGCGCGATATACTACATCAATTCAAACCAGACGGAACCCAAACATTGAAACTTGTCTCGGATGATGCTCGTTTGGCCCATTTATTGCGTGCGGGATTCTGATTTTGGGTTGCGGGATCATCCACACCAACCGCAAGGGTCCGAACTTAGAACTCTCTGGTTTGGGATGAATCAATTGTTTAGGCTAACATGGTGAATGTTGCGCTTGGGAACTTAAAGACTCTTTAATTTTTGCGGATGATAGGGAAACCATGTTGGAGGTAGTACCGTACTACTGGTTTTGAGAGACATTTGGGCCTGATATGGACAAGACAGGAGTTTTAACCTCCCCAACTAATTACAAATATTGTTTTCATAATGGAGTGTTGTAAGATAGGCTACCCTCTGGATCAGACCTCACAGTTTAGCTTATACGCCAATAGGCTAGCCATATACCGTATGGGTGATCCGGGGCCGATGCTAGGGTTCACTGTCATCCTGCCGATGGAATGTTTTAGTCGAGGTGCTATATGATCAAATCAGCATCATAAGGGAAATATTTGAACGATAACTAAGGAGAGAACTTGTATCAACCAACATCGGAAGAGGTTCTCATGGCCGGCAGACGCTGGTATAAAAGGCCATCACTCTGCCCCAGTATCTTGCTGCTCAGCAGTAACAACACAAGCTATCATTTTCCAGCCCCAGACAGCTCAAACTGAAGTCGTTCAACCAACCGTCAAGATAAAGTTCTCTGTTATCAGCTTCGTCTGCCTCACTAGTTTCGTTGCTCGTGTCCATTCGCAGACCATTAAAATGCCTCCGAGCGCCTCCATGGTTTCTCTCAGATACGTCGAACGTTATATTGACAGTTTCAAATACGCTGCTGATACTGTTGAAGGAGGAGGTTGC
Organism: Pseudogymnoascus sp. WSF 3629; assembly: GCA_001662585.1. NCBI lineage: Eukaryota > Fungi > Ascomycota > Leotiomycetes > Thelebolales > Thelebolaceae > Pseudogymnoascus > Pseudogymnoascus sp. WSF 3629. The sequence continues at coordinate 142,721 of KV454647.1, forward strand.
TCAGACTGATTGGTTGGGCGTGTGGCCGCTAGCCGAATTGGGCTGCAGACCAGCCACAAATAGTTCTGTAGATAGCTTCACTCTCAACTTCACTTATAACAACAATATAATATGTTCGACTTCATATGATGACTGATACCAACCGCTGCAAGTGATGTTCATACACTTCAACAGGTTATGAGCCCGGCTATCGCAAAGCCAAAGTTATCATACTCAGAGAAGTGCTCATTACAGCACATACAATCTGAACTCGTGAACAAGTGCCAACATTCAGCACATACACTTCACAAAACACAAGACCTTTCACAATGGGTGAAGGTAATGGAGGTCGGAATAACCTCCCAGAGAACATGAAACTCCGAGGAGAGGAGAATTACATACAATGGAAAACTGTGTTAGAGGACCTCGCGGATGCTAACGACCTTATCCGTTTTGTACATCCAAAAGGAAAAGCCCCTCTACAAGCAGATGAATTCGATGAGAAGGTGGACATTAAGAAACTCGCCACGTGGAAAGCATGGAAAGCAGGAGACGCGTTAATGAAGCTGATAATTCAAACTAATGTCAAGAAAACACCATCGCAACTGCTTACAGGTTGCAAGTTAGCACGCGAAATGTAGGTAATCTTATAGTCTTAATATGAAGGAACTAGCGTAGTCCTTAACTTTAATGTAATTAAGACATACACTAAGATCAAGTACGAAGACTACGCAAACCTTAAACAATTCATCATTAGGTTCAAGAAAGCAATTAAGAAGCTCACTAACCTCAAGATCTCTCTACTAGATGCATGGCACCTAATCCTCTTCATCATGACACTCTTAGACGCATGGCTGATCTAGGTAGAACGCTAGCGCTCGAATACCCGTAGTAAAGCCACAAAACTCACACTATCTACACTCATTAAAGATATTATAGATGAGGCTCACAAGAAGGACAAGAAAGCAGATGGAAGCATACACTATAATGGCAAGCTACCTACGAAGGGCAAACTAAATTCAAAATTCAAGGGCAAGAGTGGAAAGATGTATAAGAACTACGAAAATCCAAACGCAAAGCATGAACCTGAAAACTGCTTCGTTACAAACAAGAAGCTTTAACAAGAATGGGAGAAGAGAACAGGGAAGAAGTTCATACCATTTAATGCATTAAGTAACAAGTCAAGCAAGAAGCTAAAGAAGGTAAAGAATGACAACTCATTAGAAGAAGAAGATGAAGATCGCTAATTTAGCAAGAATGCTACCTCATACTTTTGTGTTTAGCTTAATTAATTAAGATTGCTAATCTAGAATGGCATGCTATTTAATATAGGAGCAGAGACCTACATTGCTAGCTTAATTGAAGAATTTAACAATAGCACATACAAAACCTCATTGACTCTTCCATCCATTAACATAGCAAGTGGCATCACGAAGCCACTTAGTTAAGGAGAAAGGATACTACATTACGCTATAGATAACGAGGGAATCTACACTCTTCACCTTACAAAAGTTCAATATCTTCTAAACTACGGAATGAACATCTTTAGAGCTTGAAAGCTCTTAGGAAGGGGTGAATTACATATTATGGACAAGAACTTAGTTATAAACAAGAAAGGTATTCTAATGTTCCATTTTAATGAGAATATAATGATAATTAAAGCATCACCTTAAGCCTATGCATTTCTAGTAACTACTCACAAAGATGAGAAGAATCCCCTACACTCAATTCAACTCTAGCATTATAGATTTAGACATCTTGGCCTCGTAAACGTCTAGAAGACCTCGAAAATGGTAAGAGGCATGGCGATCTCTAATGAGGAAGACCTTACGCTACAAGAACAAGAAGATGAAGCTCTCTAATTATGTGATCCATGTAAGAGAGGAAAGGCAAAGAAACACATTCGTAAACAAGCTATAACTCAAAACTTACAACCGTTTAATGAAGTTCACATTAACGTGGTCATGATCACGCTAGAAGGAATTAGAAAGAAGAAATATATAACTATCTTTATAGAAAAGGTAACAACTGTTTAATGGGCATACTTTCATTGCTTAAAGAATGAGGCATATGATGCACTCATTAAATATTAGAAGATGGTTAACATACAATTTAGTAAGATCATCAAGAAATGGAGAATGGATGGAGGAAAGGAATACAGTCTAAAGAAGCTTACTAAACTTATAGAAGAACTTAGGCAAATCGTTGAAATGACAACTCCTTACAACCTAGAGCAGGATAGCACATTAGAGCGGTTAATTAGCATTATCTACGAGCGTACGCAGACTGTGATGATCAACATGGCTATTCTACAGTTCCTCTAGCCTCTTATACTTAAGTCAATTATACTTATTACTAACTGCACAGCAACTTTAAAGTTAAAAGGCAAGACGCTATACGAAGCTCTTATAGATAACCTTCACCCTAGACAAGACAACCACCTATCTATAGCACATTTTCGAGTGCTTAGATGCAAGACTTATGTGCAAATCCTAAAGGAAAAGAGGATCACAAGTGCAAAGGTTACAGAACGGGCAGAAGTTAGAATTCTTGTTAGATATGAAGGTACACATATCTTTAAAATCTATGTGCCTATACGCAGAGGACTACTCGAAAATCACATAGTGTGATCCTTAAATGTCTGATTTGACGAAGGAGGACTCAATACGAAGCTACTCCTAGATAAGGACAAAATTGAAAGTAATAACGAAGATGCATCTATCACACTACCTCATAGAGCTAGGGGTAAGGCAAATTATAATAGAGATCTAATTTAACGAGTCTCTAAAACACAGCATGAAGAGCATCACTTAGAAATCAAAAATGAGAGCGAGATCTTAGAATCCGAAAACTCACCTTAGGAACTAGAACTTCATGAGTTGGATCAATACTTAGAAGTTGATGATGAGGATATAGAGCTAATGCCTACTATCATAGCAAGGAGAACTCGAAAGGTTTATATCCTAAAACCTAAGTTTAACAGGGTCACCTACAACTAAACCCACAAGCAACCACAACAGCCATATCAACCACAATAGCTACCACAAGCTATAAAGCTCACTTAATAGTCATAGAACTAGAATTCGAGCTTAGCATTCATTGTAGCATTCACAGCTAGAGCTCATACATCTATCTACGATGATCTAAATACAATTAAAGAAGCAAAGTAGCAAGCAGACTAGCTAGAATGGCAAGCTGCCATCTAAAAGGAATACTAAAACCTTAAACACAAGGGCACTTAGAAGCTTATGTAGCAAACTCAACTACCATCACACGCGAAAGTGCTACTAGGAAAGCTAGTCCTTAAAACCAAGAGAGACAAGAATGGCTCTATCATAAAGCACAAAGCGAGATGGGTTGTAAAAGGTTTTAGACAGAAACAGGGAACTGATTTTAATCAGACATATGCTAGAGTGTGCAAGATAACAACATGAAAACTCGCAATCGTAATTACAGCATTTTTTGGACTTGAAATTAAGCAAGTAGATGTAGTTAGAGCCTTCCTTAATTCTAATACGGACATAGAAATCTTCATGGATGTTCTACTAGACTAGGAAGTTAATGGCAGCATACTGGAAAATGCGCCAAATTAGATGTGCCATCTACAGAAAGCACTTTACGGATTGAAGCAAGCGCCTTGACTTTAGCAAAGAGAGCTTGCAAAGGCACTTCATAGACTTGGATTCACTACATGTGTAAGCGATTATAGTGTTTATTATAATCAGAAGACTAGAATCCTCATCGTCACATATGTAGATAATATGCTAATCATTAGCAAACAAATCACAATAATCCAAGGGCTAAAGAAGGAGCTAATGCGAAAATTTGAAATTAAAGACCTTAGGCTAGTAGCATACTTTGTAGGGGTGAGGATCACACGTAACAGAGAGGCAGGAACAATTTCCCTCTGTCAAGATGCATACATCACAAAGATTCTGCACTGCTATGGCATGGAGAATTACAAGGCAGTGGACACACCTATGGCTACAGGAGCTGCAGAAGTCATGATCCCATTTGAAGGCAAGGCTTCACATGCAGAAATTGAACTCTATGGATCAAAGATTAGATCGCTCATGTACCTCGCTATCTAGACTCGACTAGATATCTCATATAGAGTTTCTGTTCTATCTAGATTCCTCACTAATCCTTCGCTAGCTCACATGAAAGCAGCAGATCGAATCCTTCACTACTTACAAGGCACAAAGATGCTTGGAATCGAATATGGCATGAAAGGCGATACGCAGCTCCACGGATACTACAACTTAGACTATGCAAGCGATAAAGCATAACGCAAGTCAGTCCTTGGAAACGTCTTCTTCTTTGCCAGAGGTGTGATTTCACACACTTCAAAGCGACAACAGACCGTGGCACAATCGACCACAGAAGCAGAGTACTACGCACTCGCAAAGGCAGTGTCAGAAGCACTATGGCTACAACAGATCATGAAGCAGATGATGTACACAGGAAACGACATTCAAGCAGTCAAAATCTACGGCGACAACCAAGGCTCATTGAGCTTGGCCGAAAACCCCAAATTCCACCAGAGAACCAAGCATATCGATGTCAAGCACCACTTCATTCGGGAGCACATTGAAAACGGGTCAATTGACCTCTGGTATGTGGAAACAGCCAACATGGTAGCAGATGGATTGACCAAGCCGCTACC
>KV454648.1:0-46512 GCA_001662585.1 Pseudogymnoascus sp. WSF 3629
CTTAAATTATCTTAGGATCTTTGCATTTTGCTCGTTTGTAATCGTACTTCTAACTAAACTTTGATTTGATTTCTATATGACGTTTTATAAAGCTAGTAGCCTAGTTCTTCCTAACAGGGCTCTCGCCTCGTTTAGAGAGTAGAAGGTCTGCCATTTCTTGCACAGCTTGTAGCTAGGGTGGAAATCCACGTGAATCTAGGTTGAGGATATACTGAACAAGAGCTGACTCTTTATACGGAGTCAATTTTCGTGAGTTAGGGGTAGAGTCGCGTCAGGGAGCTTTTCCATTCAACCGGTTATGGAGAGTTGTATATGGAACATCGTACGACATTGCGCTTGCTCAAATACTTTGAATATGCCCTTCTTTAATTGATTGGATAGCTAGAAGTATTCTACCTTCTTGATTATAGGATTGAGCTTGTGTTGGTTGTGGCATGTTGACTTTTGTTAAGTTGACGCGTTTTGGTGTTGTTGGTGATCGCTTCGCCCGGGTGATCGCTTCGCCCGTGAAATACGTTATGTTATTATATTGTTGGTGATTATAAATTGGTAAAATATCAGAAACCTTGCAAAATCCGAAGCGGTCACGTTTGCGGAGCAAGAACATGGAATACGTAATCATGATAGAGTCGTTGACTCAGATTCTATTAATCGAGGAAAGCAATGCCCCCTTCCTCGCCGTTCCTATCTTGCATGTCTGTTATACAAACCTATCCCCGCCATGTAGCATTCTCCGTCCCACCAAACCACCCATGCTCACCCACCCGTCCATAATATTATACAAATCCCACCAAGCACCCCCCGCCTTCCCCGCCCAAAAACGCCTTCCAGCCCCCGCTTCCCCATTTATACACCTTTCGCCCAGCCACCCCCACCGCGCCCCCAATTAGAACCCCTCAAACGCACTATCCCACTTCTCCCGCGCCTCCTGCGTGTAAATGTCCACCTGCTCCTCATCCTCGCTGTACCGCTCGAAGCAGCTATCGTCGCTCGCGCCGCTCAGCTTGGGGATGATGGGCCCGTCGTGGCGGCGCGCGTACACGTCGTCCCAGTTCACGGAGGCGAAGAAGGGGTGCGACTTCACGTCTGCGGCGCCGCCGGAGAGGTTGCCGAGGCGGTGCGAGCGGTCGACTGTGCAGAGCGCTAGGATGAGATCCTGGGCGTCGCTCGAGATGGGGGGGTCGTGCGGGGGGAAGGTGATGGATTTGTGGATTATCCTGGGGATGGTTAGCGTGGTGATCGGGGGTCGGGGGGCGATGGGGGGAATTGCGCACTGCTTGTATATCTCCATCGGGTTCTGGTGCCAGAAGGGCGGATACCCAGTGATGAACTCGTACATCAGGATGCCGAGGGCCCACCAGTCAACGGCGGTCGAGTGGCCCTGGGACTGGATGACTTCGGGAGCGAGGTACTCGGGAGTTCCGCAGAGAGTGTATGTTTCCCCTATTTCCACAAGTTAGCAGCTGTTGGCGACAACACTACGACTATATAGCCATCCGAGCGCCGACTGCGCCAACCCACCACCATAATAAGTATCCGCATCCACCGTGCTTCGGGTCAACCGCCGCATGACCCGTTTTGAGGAAGAGAGAATAGGACGGTAAGGAAAGGAGGGCGTACTATCGCGCACGCGCTTCGCGAAGCCGAAATCGACGAGCTTGACGTGTCCCGCGGCGTCGAGGAGGATGTTCTCGGGCTTGAGGTCGCGGTAGGCGACGCCCTCGCGCTCGTGCAGGAACTCAAGGATTAGGACGATCTCAGCGAGGTAGAAGCGTGAGACGTGTTCGGGGAAGCGGCGCTGGCGTCGCAGGTAGCTGAATATTTCGCCGCCAGGGCAGTAATCCAGCTGAGGAGGAATAGAGTTAGCGATATGTGGGTATGGATGCGACCTGGGAATAGCAGCTTACAAGCATGTAGAGGCATTCCGAGTCCGTAAATGTGGTAATTAATGTAGTTATAAAGGGGTAGCCGGCAACATCTGCCAGGATGGCCCGTTCGTGGTTGACGTGATCGACTTGCTTGAGCTTGATTACTGTTGCACAATGTCAGTGTTGTTCGACGTCAGACCCCGCAAAGGAAGTGTTGAAGCGCTGCTCACCCTCAGTTTTCCGTAGGACTTTCAATGCGAACACCCGGTCCTCGGCTCCCTGCATTGGGTGCGCGAGTTTGACCAGCCAAACCCGCGCGAATGTCCCAGTCCCGAGGATCCTCAACAACTTGAAGTCCTGAAGACGCAGCGTCTTGGAACTGCCACCGAGATGCTTCTCCACTAAACCCTTGGTCAGATCGCCGGGCGGATTGCGAGTGGCCGCATTGGACAAGAACATGTTGGCGACGGCGTCCTTTTTGCGGCTTGCATTGACCGAGTCGCTCGAGGAGATGGAAGATTTCTCGAAGAGAGCGGCGATGCCAGGGAAGCGGGCGCCAGTTTGTGTGATCGCGGCCGCAGCCATAATCGTGGCAACAACGTCGAGGTTGAGTTAGTGAGGGTCGATTAGCAGCGACAAGGAATATGCCCTGTAAACCGTAAAAGCCTCGTAGTTTTGGTGGGGTTGGTGGTGTCTATGGTGTCGGTATCGGTGGGGCAAGTCGTAGAATTGGGATTTTTTAGTGGTTCTGGGTTAGGGGTGGGAAGGGTACTGAAAGGTGGATTTGTTGACCCGCAGAGTGAATCCAAAGAGTATATTTGGTAGAGTAGAGGACTCTGCAACTCATCAAGGAGGAAGAGAATAGGAAGCCATCTGTATAACTGTATATCGGTCGCGATAATGATGGCGGGGAGTATAACAGTGAGAAAGGGAGAGAGGGAGTGAGAGAGGGAGTGAGAGAGGGAGAGAGTGAGAGGAGGGATGGTGGGGGAAATATAGGAGGACCGAATAAGAGACGGAGCCAAGCGGGTAGGTTAGGTAGTAGGTAGGTAGTAGGTAGGTAGTAGGTAGATAGGTAGAGTACTATAGTAGTTGGAAAGATGATGTTTGGAGAAATGGGGGAAATGAAGGAAATGGGGGAATGGGGGAATGGAGAAGCGGTTACATCGTTACAGTGCATAAGTCTAGTAAGTAAGTGACAGTATGTAGTACGCGTGCATATTTGGAGTAGAGTACGGAGTAGTAGTATGGTCCAAGTATGGTAATATGGCAATATGAACCATACACTTACTCGTACTATACATACATCCGTGGAACCAGTGACACTCATCGGGGATCGATCGTTGGGTCGTTTTGGGGGATTTGGGGGATTTGGGCAGATGCATTTGCTCATCGGGTATACTAAAGTATGTACTAAAGGACTGATCGCTCTGGGATCTGTGGGATGGTTGTTGACGGCGTTGGCGGCGTTGACGGCGTTGGATTTCATGGTCAGATGACGTCGATGACGATTAGACACAGATCAGAGACGGCGAGACCGACGATACCGACACTACTGACACTACTGACACTACTGACACGACTATGAGACAACACGACGACGACAAGACTCCAAGGGTCCGACTGGTACTGTAGCCGCGAGACATGTAGTAGACATGTGCCATGAACGCACGTGGGGGTTCTAAAATGTTGCCGTCGATCGTGCATAGTCTTCATTAATTCATCAATTCATTAATTCATTAATCGTCAAACTGGCCCCTGGTCCTCCAATCTAGAACCACGTTCCAGATCACGCTCCTGCCATTGGGAACAATATCTAACAAATATATATATACATGTATCTTATCCAAATATACAAGCGATCGATCAGATTGATCTTATATGTATCCCCACACACTCGCAGACAATCTGCCGCCTCACTCCTCATCTTCCGTGGCCCGGGAAGTTGTGACATGTGCTATCTCAGACGACGAGGTTGAGTCGTATTCAATCCTCTCGCTCCCCGTACGCCCCCTTATCTCCCTACGACTTGCAAGAGAAGGCATCGCGCCCTCGATATTCCGACGAGGTCCATCCAAGATGAGATCGCCGTCGTCAATGTCGGGGGTAACTGGTGCTACATCAGCATAGCTGCTGCCCAGAGACTTGGAGGTCGACTCTGTTGGGTTATGAGGGCGCCGCGCTCCCGGTCCAAGGGAGGCATGGCGTGCGGCACGGTACTTGGCGAAGTGCTCTTCAGTATGCCCAGAGTCAGAGAAGCTCTCGAGGGCGTCTATGACGTGCGGGAAGACGAGGGTATCGACGTCGCGGGCCCACAGGAGATCGAGATGCTCGAAGTGCGGAATTTCGGTGGCCACGGTGTGGGAAGGGAGCTGCTTCAGCATGACATTGATGTCAACTAGAGAGTCAGAGCCACCGTAGACGAGGACGACAGGGGTCTTGATGTTGCGGGTTGGGAAGCGGGCAACCTTGGTATATTTGCTGACGCTACCGAGGCGTAGTGGAGGTTGGACATCATCATCGTAGAGTTGGAAGGAGGCGGTGCGGATGATTTGGAACCAGTGGACTACACTCTTGGTGCTGGTGAAGGAGTAGAGATGGGGGTATGCCGCGAGCTTCTGAGCCATGGAGATGTTTTTGCCGTACCAGCCGAAAAGGAAGGCCAGGGAGGTGTCGATGGCACGCACAAATATTGGAGGGTACAGGATAGACTGCCACATCGTCGTTGAGCTCAGAATAGAGCGACGGCCAAAAAGGAGGAACAGAACCTCAGGAGAAGCTTTCATCAGCGAGTCGACGACGCCGTTCCTTAATCCTGCTGGGGACATCGCCGGTGCGAGCGCTATAAACACGTTGACTTTGTCGTTCAATTTTGGGTGTATTGACAGCGTTGCAAAAGCCTGTGCCGTTCCTTGCGAGAATCCAATATATGACAGCGACGGTTGGTAGGTCGTAGAGAGGATGTAGTCGATACTATCCGGAATGTCATGAAAAGCAAACTCGTCCATTGAGAAATCCCAAAATGCCATTGCTGTCGGAGGGTTATGGATAGATTTCTTGGAATATTTGTTCCCACGGTTGTTTCCAAACTATGAACGGTCAGTAAATCCCAAGACTATATCAACAGGTAGGATACACATACCCAGACATCGTACCCCTTTTCCACAAGGTGAAATGGCAGACAGCGTTCTTCGTCGGTCAGACACACCCATACTTCGCTATTCATAAGCAGCCCATGATGTAAATATACCACCGGTTTTTTTATGCCGCCTTTTGAAGAATTGACCCTAACACCCTCCTCTCCTCGTTTCCAGCCAAGTCTGTGGAGCCCAAGCAAGTATCCATCTGAAGTCTGCACTACATGCTCTTCCGCCAGGTAGCCTGACAGTGCGCATAGGTCGACAAAATCGGAAGCATCACGGATGGCGCTCGACCGGGCTGTAGCAATAATGTCAGTCCTATAATTACCAATGGGATACGGAGTACATACAGCTTTGCCTGGATACCGACTTCTTTGCTGCTGTGGATGTAGAATAGTGGAATAGACGTTTCGACGCTCGATAACACAGGGATATTATACTCGTGGCTATAAATCATTAGCCATGGAGATCTTGTACAGGAGCGCGGGAGGGGGTATCATACGCAGCGCGAGAGTGAGGACTCGAATAAGTGCTTCCAGCCCAACCAAGACGAAGGAGACTACGAGTGCTACATACTCGCTCCTACCCCTTATCAGCGCTTGTTCACCCGTTTCCTCCACAGCCAGAAGACTTACAGGTTGAGCCTGGACACAAATGGTATGCGCCACATGCTGGCCCCAAAACTTACACACGCCAGAAGCTCAGCTCAGCTCAATTCATTGTTGGCGTCGCGCTCCAGCTCCAGCTTTATCACGTGCGAATCCTGCCTTTGTACCTTTTTAGTCAGCCCCGATTCGGGATCTAGGTCTCCGTGATAATGATGGAGATGATAGAGATGGATTGGGAGAGGTGATAAGGAGTAAAGTTCGATAAAAATAACTAAAGGGAATATAAGGCTCAAAGAATGAATGACAGGCAGGGTGACAATGATGTTTTGAAGTCCAAAAAGCAAGTTTTATGGCCCTGTAACCGAAGCATGGGATTTCCAAATGCCATTGTTATTGTTGTTTGAGGCTGATGGTATTGCGTACGATGCTTAAGAGTCATAATTTTCGTGCCTATAATAACTATCAGCCCCCATAGCTCAGTTGGTAGAGCGCGGCACTAGTATCGGATCACGTGATCTGGACATGCCGAGGTCTACGGTTCAACTCCGTATGTGGGCACGTGACCAGCTCCTCATGGGAGCAAATTCTTTTGCTATTTGAGGATATTTTTTTTTGTTGCCTGAGCCGGGCGACTATTAATCAATACTGCCATCTGATCTAATTGGCACCGACAATTGTTCTAGCTTTATTCCAAGCATAAAGGGCCCTTGAGTTCAGCATAAATCCTTAATTTTGCCCCGCGTCATCATGGTGGAGTAGTTCCAGATAAGCGAGCAATTAAATCTGGGTGCTCATGGAGCTTGGCTCTTCTGACGCGTTCAGTCCAAGGCTCAATCCACAGCCGCGCCGTTAACTTCACATCGCATTCAAACGGCAGAACACAATACCCAATATACAACACATCAACAACCTTTACACATCCTCCTTGTGTACGACCCTATTCTCCGATCATTTTGCGAAGCAATTCATCCAAAACCATATGGTTTTGGACCTGCGATGCCTCCACGTTCTTCGTCTCGTGGGCGCGAACGCATGCGCTCTCTTTCACCTCGTCTGGACAATTCTCGCTCTCCACCACCCTTGCACCGGCGATCTATATCACCCCGCCGCTCACGATCCCCCTCATATGATCGAAATGGAGGCCGCAGAGCCACCAGGAGCATATCACGCAGCCCAAGTCCAGATGTGAAAAGCACAAAGGTATGAAATCCGCACTTATCTTTATCTGCGCCCTACAATGCGCTATCGCGTGCTACAGACGAAGTTGTTACTGACTGGTTCCAGATCGTGGTTGAGAGACTCACCAAGAACATAAATGAGAACCATCTCAGAGAGCTGTTTGGGAGCTTCGGTGAGATTATCGATATGGATATGCCCATGAACAGACAATGTAAGTTGTGTCAGCTCTCAATAGGACCATTCTAACCCGTACAGTCGGTACAAACCGTGGCACAGCTTACCTTCTATACGCGGTTGAAGCCGACGCCGACCAGGCGATTGCCCATATGCATGAGGCGCAATTGGATGGAGCTGTGATAAGCGTGTCTATTGTCATTCCGAGACGCAAGTTCTCACCAGCACCGCCACTGGCAAGACGGGGCGGCGCAAATATTGAACCACGAGCACGAATGGACGCTCGAGGCCCACCACCACCAAGGCGTCGATCTCCAAACAGAAATTTCAACAGAGGTGCTCCGTCAGATACTTATCGACCACGGTCACTGTCCAGGTCTCGTTCGCCAAGGCCGCGCAGGAGCCATTCCAGAACCTACTCATCCAGGTCAAGATCCCCGAGGAGGCGCGGTGGGAGGCGAGATAAGGAAGGCGGTAATGGGACTCGAAGGAGAAGTTCGAGTTACAGCAGCTACAGCAGCGGTCGCAGTCGCAGCCGAAGCAGGGCACGGCCGGACAGGGAGAGAAGATAAAGGCCGTTGGGAGAGGGTACAGTGTCATTTCACGTAGCGAAGGAGTCCTGGGTCGTAATTATGGCGGTTTGGGGGATTTATGATTTTGATGGCGCATGAAACGAATAATAATTCACCGGTGCATCCTCTGTGTATCGTAGTTAGATAGCTACTTCACCAAAAGTTCAAGGAAGGTCCAATGGTCAAGCAGCCACTCGTGCCTGCCAACTTATGTGGCTTTCTGCAACTTTCAAACCCGTTTCCTCTTTCTCTCTTTCTCGAGTCAACTCTCCTTCGTCTTGATCTTCATCTTCATTCATTACGCAGCTCGCATACCTAAGTATCTCACACACAACTCTCCTATATTACCACATTATTATCTGCATCCTGTTCACATCGCCATTGGCAGGTTGCAACCTTACAATCCATTTCCTCAACAGATAAGGCCAAATACGCAGTAACCTGCTCCCTCGCAGGTCTGAAAATAGGTCTAATGTCGACCGCTCACATTATTATCCACCCAAAGTCTCATTCGGTACGTAATGCACACTGGCGCCGAACACCAGCCAGTTGTACTGCAAATATAGATTCAAGGAGACCATGAAACTAAATCTCTGCACAGGATAGCGACGGAGCGCCGCCGCGATTTACTTCACCAGGAGAACAAGAAGCAGTAGACACCGTCGTACATATCATGACGAGAGACGCCACACCAAAGCCCGAAACTGGAGCTGTTTTCCCTTCCAAACTGTCCAGAAGTTCAACCGCAGCACCGGTGCTAGTAACAGCGCCTGCGCCATCTATCCCAGGCGCTATGGACGGCATTCAAGAAACCCATGTTACCCCAGTCGTGAGGCAGAAGGAAGAGGCCAAGACTGTGGAACTGACGCCCGGGGACACCCTCACCAGAACCACGCGCCCTTCAGCGATCATTCCATCATCCACCAAACCATACCAGACTGGTATTCAAGTCCCTTCGCAGAGTCGAATAACCGACGGCTTCCCTTACCCGCCCGGGCTGGCTGCTTATGAGATACTCGAGGAAGACTGGAACAAATTTACAGCTCATCTGGCCTCACTTATTAGCCCCCAGCGTAAGAAGAAGAAGAAGAAGACTCCAATTCGCATGGTTTTTTCGTTTGGTGGGCGTGGCGGGAAATCCGAGAAACTCGACTTCCAAAAATCGCTTTCCAAGGTTTTCGAATATGTTCGGGCATCCCAGAATAATTTGTTTCGCCCTAAGGGTCTCCTTATGAGGGTCGATATACCAGGGGAAGGCCTTGGCATGGAGTTCATGGATCTATACCACGAAGGACATGTCGACCACTTATCCAACACATGGGGAATCGAGGCCGGAGAGGCAAATTATGGGCCCATCGATTTTACTGGGGAAGAAGTTGTAGCATACGCCAAAGTAGCTGTGACACCACTACAGCCTACCAAGGCCCAAATCAAGGCCAACAAGGTCCAAACCAAAGCCAGCAGGGTCCAAGACAAGACGCTTGAAAAAGTAAGAAAGCAACAACTAAAGGCTTTGGGTCACCTAAATAGCGCACAGAAGAAGATGTCACAACGTATCCGAATAGTTATTGAGCCTATCACGGTCCTAGGCAATGCGGAAAGGTCTGAGAGGAACGGGTGGATTGCTTGGATTCGCCATTGCGACAACTATGGCTCGCAGTTGACCAACTGATGCCAGCCAGGGTCATCATCTGAAGAGAAGGCAGTCACACATGGGAAGGATCCAACATCACCATTACCTGGAAAAAAGGCTGGCAATACCGAGAGCAGATGGTGTCAAGGTATCTCGATACTTGTGGGTATTGGTTCGTTGTTTGGAACTGCCAAAAGAGAATTGCTCGGGGGGTGGAGTTGGTACAAGAGCTTGAGATGGTCGGATTGGCAGCTCATAGAAAACCAGTACAAGCTTGTTCTCATGGTGTGCCGACCTAGAATACACAGATGGCGCTCTTGTTTGTCAGGTGTTTTAGTTCGGCATGTAGTCTAAAGCTATCATTTGAACATTTGTCGACTCATCAGTGGTGAAATCCGTTTATAATTGTGGCTACATCACACTTGGATTTGGTGCAAGTGACTAAATAGGAGAATGACACCAATGAGAGGTAGACAAAGATGTTGGCGCAACTATATTTTTGGCAGGTCTTTGCTCGATACGGGTAGACTATATAGTATTAACTATACGCGTAGCTTTACTAATCCTTCAACCTCCCCATTCCCAGCCCATCAAATAGTGGAAGCAAGAAGGTCTCAAATCGCTCGTTCTGAACAAGGCCCTTGTTGAACCTATCCAGAGCGACCAACTGCTCGGCTTTTCCCCCCTTCTCAGTTGAAAGCTCTTCAGGGGTGGCATTTGGGTTTGAGGAGCTCCTGTCAGCGACAACACCACGGCGAAGGATATTATCCGCCATGATTGTGCCTCCAGACTTGAGAAGGCGGACTTTGCTAGTGGATGTTGAAAGTGAAAGGATGAGAGAGAGATAATTGGGGTAGGATATCTTGTCTGCATCGATGAAGATCAGATCATACGGCTGGTCGATGGCCAGGGCCAGCTCGGGAATACTGGAAGTGGTCAGTCTAGGCATTTATATTTATAGACGAGGAAAGTAAATAGATTACCTCTTGTTAGCATCTCCAACGATGACCTCAACGTTCTTCACGCCATTCTTCTCGAAGGTCTCACGTGCAATCTGAGCGTATTCCGGGTCAAACTCGAGAGTTGTGACGTGACCATCTGGGCCGACTGCTTCGGAAAAGCCAAGGGCTGAGAAACCGATGTAGCAACCAATCTCGAGGACTGGTATAAGTTAGCACTGTCGTCCCTAAGACAGTCAAATTAAAATATCGAGATATCAACACTATTTGCTCCTGGGCGAGGAATCCAGACTATGGCAATTCTGGGGTTGGTGGAACAGAGTGTGTGCGGCACAGGATATAAGATCCGCCAGGTTGTAACGACAGGATATATTAGACGTGCATACTTCTCTTGGCCCCGAGTGCCTTTGCAAACCAGATCTGGAACTGGGTCTGGAAGGGCGAGATCATGAACCCCGCCTTTGGTTGGTCGGAACCCCAAGCATGGTGCTTCGTGATATACTCTGGAAGCTTGGTGGAGTGTTCAAAGGCATAGTCGGTAACCTTCTCGGAGACTTGCTCATTTGGGTAGAGATGGGTGCCATTGTCCTTCATTGTAGCGTATGATGAGGCCGAGATGGCAGATATAAATAGATATATATAGGTATTGTATAGATGTGTATAGATGTGTATAGATGTGTATAGATGTGAATAGATGTAGAATACTTTCTGGGTTGCTGAGATAAAAAAATATACAGGATATTACAGCATTTATATATAAAAGATCGAGGTTGCCACTAGATCCTTACATATAGATATCTCATACCTCGGGACCCCGTCTCCCCGTCTCCCCGTCTCCCCGACTCTCTGACCCCTCCTTACTCCTCCTTACTGTGAGCAGACGACTGTGCTTATACTAACCATAGTAGTAATATGTACGTATACTGGTATGTACGTACTCTCCCATACATCGCGCACAGAACCACCATCATGACGTGACGTGGCCTACCGTGCCGGTGCCGGTCCGCGATATTACCAGAAAGGGAAAGACCGCGTCTGTCGCTAAATAGCCAAACAACCGCATCGCGTAAAAGCGGCAACAGGTACAGGGGTCATCATCTATCGCCCTTGCACCTTATTGTCACCCTTGCTTTGCGGGGTACTCTATCCCTCTACTCACACTTACCACTCTATCACTCTATCGCACTTAGTACTGTACTGTACTGTATCATACTTACCTTACAGTGCCATACTTACCTTACAGTATCGTACTCTACCTTACAGTTACGGTATATATTCAACCTTACAGTGTCGTACTTACCCTTGC
Source organism: Pseudogymnoascus sp. WSF 3629 (assembly GCA_001662585.1). Classification (NCBI taxonomy): domain Eukaryota; kingdom Fungi; phylum Ascomycota; class Leotiomycetes; order Thelebolales; family Thelebolaceae; genus Pseudogymnoascus; species Pseudogymnoascus sp. WSF 3629. The sequence continues at coordinate 11,440 of KV454648.1, forward strand.
ACTACAGGTCGCACACTGTGTTCTACTGTGCTTTCCAATACAGGGCAAACTGCCAGCTCACAGTGCCCACTCGCTCTGAACCGTCTCAGCCAATTTTTGCGGATACTGCTGGATCCGTTGTTCTTTACTTCGATATAACCCAAATAGCCGTAACGGAGCGCCAATATGACCACTAGATACCGAGTTGAGTGTATGTTCTGGCTCCTCCCTTGAGGTGACGATCACAGTGAGAGAGCACGTGAGTCAGTGGTCGAGTGTGCTAAAGCCATCCAATCTTATAGATGCCCTCAAGACCCATAGAAGGGACCAGTTTATAGGTGAGAGCAAGCCGCCACTGTTGGCTTTATTTTATTTTTCGGCAATGCCGTATTGCTCAGTGTCCCTTCTCTCCCCAAGCTTCCTCATATTATCTTGCACCAATGTCAATCCCCCATGAATGACCTCCGCTTACCTCTGACCAGAATGGATAAAGGGCCTACTGGCAGTTCCATTCGTGCTGCACTCCCAGCCCACGGGTGTCTTCGAAGCACGAGGCACCGTTGCCGACATGGCAGCTGAGGCCTGTAGACGCTATGCTGAGATTATGAAAGATGTCGAGGAAATGATAGATGATCACAGTATGTCTATATACCCTTGTCACTCGTCGACCCAACATGTGTTATTCATGAGCTTATGCCTCCAACCACTCTCCAGTCAACCACCAAGATGACGGCCTACAACACCAATCAAAGCTCAAGCTTCTGGTTCCTAGCATTGGTAACTTTTTTACTCGGCTTCCTCTGGCAGAGGCATTCAAATACCAGGATAGCCTACGATTCATCTCGTCAAGACGCTTTGTGCCACCATCGTTCAACGATATTCGCCTTATCCTGAATACCGCTCAGATCATGGGGGTTGCAGCAGCTGGCGCCTTAGATTTGGCTACATTCGATGGTGATGTGACTCTTTATGATGACGGGAAGAGCCTGGAACCGAATAATCCCGTCATCACGCGAATCATAGGTTAGTCAGTTATACGGTTGCTCCAGAGTCATATAGCCCATACAGTTGTTAAGTTTGGAATTTTAGACCTCATGAGCCGAAACACAAAGATTGGTATCGTCACGGCAGCAGGTTACACGGAAGCCGAACGCTATTTTGAACGCTTATATGGTCTTCTTGAAGCCATCAGAGATTCCAAAGTTCTAACTATCGAACAAAAACATAATCTCGTTGTCATGGGTAAGTGCTCTTGTCATCTGTGACCCTCTCTGTGACCCTCTAACGAGTCTAGGGGGCGAATCAAACTTCCTCTTCGAGTATTCCATCTCTTCGCCTCATTTACTTGAATGGGTCCCACGCCGTTCCTGGATCCTCGACGATATGCTCACCTGGTCGGAGCCCGTCATTCAAGCGCTCCTCGATAAAGCCGAAGCCGCCCTCAACGAGTGCATCACCCATCTCTCGCTCTCTGCCCTTGTTATCCGGAAAGAACGGGCAGTCGGAATCGTACCCACTATTCAAGGTGCTAAGTTTCCACGCGAGTCCCTGGAGGAGACAGTGCTTGTTGTGCAGAAGATTCTCGAGATGTCCCCTGTCTCAAAGACTCTACCGTTCTGCGCTTTTAACGGTGGCAATGACGTCTTTGTTGATATTGGGGACAAGAGTTGGGGAGTCCTAGTCTGCCAAAAATACTTTGGGGATAGGCTTGGTAGGAGTATTGAGGGGAAGAGAACGATGCATGTTGGCGACCAATTCCTGTCAGCGAATGGCGCAAACGATTTCCGCGCAAGAAGGGTTGCTACTACTCTGTGGGTAGCAAATCCAGACGAATGCGTGACGTTACTAGACGAAGTTGCAGAGTTTATGAGGGCAGCGGAACGGAAGAGGGTTTGATTGTTGACCACACCCAAGAATTAAGGATCGAATGGGCAAGATGTGAGGCGTTTGAGGAATTGTCTTGTTAGACCGCTTGCGAAAGCTAGACCCATTGTACGCTTTACAGCTTGATTATCTCACACTGTCCAAAGTCTGGCTGTAGTTTCGGCTTAGTTATTATAATTGTTCCATGACACTGCTGCAATGCTACATAACGATATCAAATAATATACAGTAAAACCAAACGCCACAGGAAATCGCCCAGAAGGTGGATCCAGCCGCATATTTTACCGACTCCACCACCACCCCATACGCCTTGATAATATAACAAGCTTGTTGGCTTTAATTTGCTGCACCGTGTCTCGAGACTGTTAACGTGCTTCCAGCCCTTGCCGTTTCCTCGTATTAATGCGTCCATCCTTCAGACTCTTACATATCGTCAGATGCGAAATGATACTCCTCCCATAAAAATGCATAATCCTCCAGAATACCACCCACCAAGCCCGGCATGTACTTAGCACCCACCAAGCTCTGCACCCAGCCCTTTGTCACATTCTCATAGAACGCGCCTCTCAACGTCCACCAGCCCATAGCCCGCCCTCTCCTACTCCACTCTTCTTTCTCCAGAGCTGTCTCCCGCGTTCCATTGCGCCCTCTCTCGGCTCGCAGCTGCCTGGCAGAGAGTTCAATGGCGATTGCAAAGAGCCATGGCCGCCAGCTCTTCTTGTCCTTGTTTCTCGACATGGCGATAGCGTATAGTACTGGTCGAAGGATATGGAGAACCTCGGCGAGATGTGCCGTTCCAGAGATACGTGACAGGAGAGTCGTGGCAGGCTTGATATCATCAGCGGTCAGCACCTTTCGCATGAGAAAGCTGCTGATATCACTGGGGCTCGGTAGAGCCGGGAGGGTAAGACCAGTCCGCGGCATTGACCACTCCTTTGGCTTCTTCTCCTCTTTGACGAAAAACTCATCCTCTCCATACTCCAACTCGTTATCATCTGTGGGCTCCTCTGGGATCGGCTCCCGGTCGGGTAACGGTGGGACAACCATGCGCCCGCCGGTTATGCGCAAGAGGAACAGTCGGCAGAGAGCCTTCAGCGCTTCGATGAGCACCACAACTCGCCATCGGACTTTCTCCCCGCGTCGTTTCGCGGTCATCTCCCACAACAGCTCCGTATACTGCGCGCATTGGAGCACCAACGCAACCCTCGTATATAACTTCGATTTCCCTGTCCAGTATTTCGTGTACCGGTTATGGGGATTATCGACACGCGGCATGCCAGGTAATCTTGCAACAGCGCGAGCTAATAGTGAGTCGTGATATAGTGAGAGCAGCTGGATAGAGGAATGAAGAGATTCCGAGGCAATCTCAGCATCGCGAAACCGGCCGGGGATGATGTAAGTGAGGCTGCGGAGTGCCGATTCGATTTGCGCAACAGAGGACGCATTTTTGAGAACGAATCCAGAGTAGAGAGATGGCCATTCGTGTGGCATAGGCAGGTTGGCATGTAAATGGTTGGGAACGGATTTGAGCATAGACAGGAGCGAAGGCGAGTTCGCGTCGACGCCCTCGGGTAGCTGGGACTGCATAACTGAAGGCTGAGGAGGTTGAGAGGCCGCATGCGCAGTTTCCGAAGCGTGCGTATCTGTAGGGTCGGATGTTGAACGTGGTGGAGTAGGAGGAAGCGACACGGCGGAGATTGAGGGTGAGGCGGTAGGTGCAAGAGCGCTATCGTATAAATCCGTCGTGGCCATCAGAATGAAGATGCGTATGACTCTAACCTTCTGGATGGCAGAAGTAACAGTGGCATAAAATGACGGTTATGTCGTGGAGATGCATCATAATGAGAGAGCGAATGCCAGGACAAACGGTCGTGCCGAGGCAGTGGTTGCATACGAACCTAAAATATTAGGCAAATATTATTCACATGGATATTCCGGCCTGTCATCCTCACAGACCTTCTTCTTGTTAAAGTGGAATGGTAATTTGGCAAGCCTTTTCCCAACAGATTCGAAATCTAATTGCGGCGTTTCCTTGAGGACAAGGACTATGAATTTGAAGATGGACAAGATGGACAAGATGTCTAATGGTAGTGTTGCAAACTTATTACTTTATAAATAAAAGCAGTAACCATGTTTTGAGAGTTGCGTCTTGTCAGGGGTGCCAAGTAATCACAGGACATAAGAAGGAAACTCTCAATGCAATGGTCATGATGTGCTGTCTCCGTCACAGAACTAAATATCCTACAATCCTACAGGGTTTCGTATCTTTATATCTCTTTTTTCTCCTTCAACCCAGTCAACGTTCCCTGTTTCCTTGGGTCTTTTAATCCCACAAAAACGAACCCAACCACTACCATCATTGCCACAGCACCACTCTGGTACGCAATGTTTCTGCCTGCCCACCAGTAAAGACTGCAGAATGCCAATGGCCCTATCGCACGCCCAATCTGACCCCAGCTCCTTAAATTTCCTAATTTCCCACCTCTCTCACCTTCACCAGCTTCAAAACTGCTTAGGGCGTTAAGTCCCGTCACTACAGTCGCCGTCGTCACTGCCAACAATGTAGATGCAGCATATAATCCAACAACAGTAGTAGTCGTCGAGAGAATAACGAAAGCAATAAGACATGACACCACCCCAAGGCGCACGCAAACGAGTGGAGGGAGTCGCCGAGTGACGCCGCCCTGAAGGATAGAAGCGATGAGGCCAATGTAGCCAAGTAACCGACCATTAGAACCGGCGCTGTAGTGAAATAGGTCATGCGTCATAAAGGGAAGAGAGAATTCCATGCCAGAAAAGACAAGGATAAACATAAGATGAGTGCTGTTGAGGAGGAGATGCGAATTGGTACGGATTGGCGCCTCTGGAGTTCCTTTTGGCTTTGACGAAGGGCCTGTGGTTGTATCCGTCGTAATAGACGGGAGAGTCTCTGGGAGATAGAAAAAAAGGTAGACCGTTTCGACCACGATGAGGAAAAGTGAGAAGCCGGCCGCTGTTGCGAATGGATTTGCGGCCACAAGCGATATGGTGCTGAGATAGGCGCCAAGAGCTGGACCAAAAGTAAAAGCTATACAAAAACAGGCACCCACCAAGGCCATTGTCGCACCTCTCTGCTTGTCGTCACTAATATCCGTGGCTATTGCAGTTGCGATCTGCACATTGCCTTCGCTCAACCCTCCCACAACCCTACTCAGTAAGAAGGTTCTAAAATCGGTGGCCAGAAGCCATAATAGCACGCTCGCAATATTTCCACACATGCTGATTAGCAGGGCTTTCCTCCTGCCGTACTTATCAGACAAGGCCCCGATGATGGGAGCAGCGATTGCCTGGAGGCCTGAAAACAGAGAGCCAAGTGCCCCGCCGAGTATCACGATATCATAGCGAGAGTCGATGGGGCGGGAGAATGCGTTCTTGTATGAATTAAGGGAACGCAAAACGCTCGTTAAAACGGTGGGAGATGATTCGATGTCGGTTGGTTCCAAGGAGCGGTAGAACTCCAGTAATCGAGGAAAGAGAGGAAGAATGAAGGTGAAAGATATCTAGCGCTGCACTTAGCCTTTGTTCAAACCTAAACAATGTGATAGGGACATACAAGATCTAGTAGAAGAGAAATGAAGACGACCTTCAAAACCCGGCTGCGGAGCACTGGGTCGATAGTAGTTGCCATGTTCGCCGTTTGGACAGGCAAGGTATTTGAATCTGCTTTTGGGAGGCTGGTGTCAACAGCACCGACGTAATACCACCACAGTTTAGACCTAAGGTCTTACAATATCAAAGAAACAATCTTAACATATTAATTAGTACGTGTTCCAATTCATAGAATATGAAAGCAGAACAAAGCAATGAGATTCGGTATCCGTCTTGAAACGCGTTCGTGTCCCGTATCAACACAATACCCCACTCGGATTATTATTCTTCCTTATCTGGGGATACTGCCGCAACCTACAGCATCAGTGGAGCACACCTCGTCATTACTGATCAGTCACCCACATACCACCACGTGCACACCACCACCATGCTGTCTGATTATATTGAGGAGGAAACCAGGAAAGCACTTGCCATCCATTACTAGAAACAAACGGTCTTTGCTTGACTTGAACCTAATCAATATTGTCCCGTACATATCACATGGAGGTTACTACGCCGATGATCCCCTTGAGGGGATATAATTTATAGGCGGACTTCGACCGACACTGCAATATCAGCCCCTGGAAAGGAAAAGGCCGAGAAAATGGATTCAAACAAAGACCGGATAACGCCCGCAAAGAAACGCATAGGGGCCTTTGATGGTTTTGATGAACCTGAAAGCAAGAAACCGCGGCTCCTCCCCCGTGTGGGTGCAATCTGCAAGGCTGATGGGGACATGATTTCATGTCTTTCAGATGAAATCCTCATTAGAATTTTACAATCCCTTCCTGTTACCACGGTACTCCTTTGCCACAGCGTATCAAAGCGCTGGCTAGCATTAAGCACTGACGGCGAGGTGTGGCGAAGCCTTTACTGGGATCGGTTTGTTCGGCCAAGTATTAGGAAAAGAGATGGGAAAGATGCGAACAAGGAAGATTATTGGGTAAAGCAGCAAAAAACCAAACATCAAAAGAGCCTTGATCCCGCGAGAGGTCACATTGAGAAATCCACAGCGTCGAGGATAGACTGGAAGGCCAAGTACCGATTAAGGCATAACTGGAGTCGAGGTTCTGCAGATGTGAGAGAAATCGGGTTAGTGGAAGACGGACAGGAGATGGATACTCACCCAACAGCACAAGAGAACAAGCATCCAGACACAGGGAGCTTGATGGTTAGAATTATCGATGGGAAAGTACTAACTGTTGACCATGCAAGTGGCCTCCGTGTGTGGGATTTACAAAGGAATGGCGCGAGTAGCAAATGCATTGCACGAGTGGCTCTCGAGAATGACTCTCAATCAGCACCTACTGCTTTGGCACTGGACTACACTTCAGAAACCGGCGCAGTGAGAACCGCTGTTGGCTTCAAGAATGGCGGATTTGGAATCTGGAAGTTTGATATTAGATCGGTGGAGATAGACGGAGTCTTCTTGAAGATATTATCGAGGTCCGGGTCGGGCGAGGAGGGTGCCTCGCTGGTTGCTGCTGCTTATTCCCACCCACATCTGCTAACAGTTACAGAGGATCAGGCTCTGTCCTTATATATCCTCGAAGACAAAGCCGCGTCTAAATCATGCGCATCAAGTTGCGACGACGATGTATTGGAGGCCCCAAACAGAGCCTTCTCGACAGGTGAAAAACCTCCAACTGAGATCATGTCTACACGGCTTATTACCTCACTCAAGTCTCAGACTACTTGGCCTCCACTCTCGCTCTCAATAAGGGCCACTCCGAGAACAATAATAGCTTCGATAGCCTATGCGCTACCGACGTACTCTAGTGGCTGGTCTGTTGGTCTCCAAGAACTTCACATCTCCCACAACGGTACCATTTCACACTCCCGTCTCGCGTCTGCGATAGAACCGGGCTTCCATCCTCTACTGTCACCGATATCCTCTTCAGCCGGGAACTCTCCATCAACATCCAGCTCGGTTCCTAACGCTGCCGGCCCTGGAAGGCCGCCCACTAATCCACGGCCATCTAGCCTCAGCTACTCACACCCTTACCTTTTGGCGAGCCATTCGAACAATACTCTCGCACTCTATTTGGTCACATCAACGCTGGACGATCTGAAAATCGGTGCGGCGAGGACGCTCTGGGGACATACATCATCTGTGTCAGGCGCACATGTGGGAGTACGTGGCAAGGCAGTCAGCATAAGTTCCGGGGGGGAAGAGCTCCGTGTGTGGGAATTAGAACGAGGACTAAGGTCACGGAGAGTGGTGAACGAGGAAAGTGTGCGGGTGCGCGGAGAAGCGCATACCACAGGAACTGGAACTGGAACCGACGGCGTTCAGACAACGAGCAGGGGGGACTGGATAGGGTTTGACGACGAGGTCGTGGTTGTCTTGAAGGAGGCTGAAGATGGAGGGAAGGCACTGGTCGTGTATGACTTTACGTAAAATCAAGGCGACGGAGGACGGACGATGTGTAGCAGTAAATGTATATCAGTAAAGACAAAAATGCTGACGGTCTTTCTGGGCTGTAATATGCACTGCACTTTACACTTAGTATGCCACAAGGCGACAGTCTTGTTTCGGTGGCTGTCTAAGGTCACCTTCTTTTGTATCTGCCTCACTTGTCTGTAACTTGGTAACTTCTGTAACCTTTGTAACTTTGGGTACCTACCTTACCATACGTATGATTTACCCGATTCGACAATCTAGCCAGCCAGGCGGCTCTCGCAGGTACTAAACCTGCAAGTAGCCTAGTGTCGTGGATTTTGGAACCCGGCTAGATCGCCAAATTTTTATCCCATTTATACACGCGCTCTGACGCGGGGGGTAAGGTTGGGCCCATATATGGCGTGGTGGGGATAAACAGATAGGTTAACGACTGACCGGCGCGCATTCCTCTACTGTCGCCACCAAATTGATGCGGCTCTTAACCTACTCTGCTCTACATCCCCGAGCCCAAACATTACACATCGCCAGCACATCCGAACCGTATACCCAATAATCCACCACCCCTAGATTACCCACCGAGGTATCTATTCGCCAGTATTCGCCGGTATTCGCCAGCCTACTGCACCTACCTAAGCACAACTCCATTCAGCCTTGCCTGGTCTTACCTTGCCTGATTCCGCCTTATTTTGACTCGTCCTGTGGCGTGACCAATGTAAAGGCCGCCCTGGAAAGTAAAGGAAATATCGGAAAGGCTCAGGAAGAGGAGGAGGAAAGGCGAAGGGCCAAGGAAGGAGGAGGAAGGAGGAACGTAGAGCCTCATATTTCCCATCCCATGTCGCCACCATCATTCCCTATTACATGCACACATACACACCCGATTACCTTCCGATTTCTCCTTCCCGCTCGGCCTAGCCTGGTCTTATCTTGAGTAAGGTAGCTGCTGCCATTTAAAGACGAACTTCTGGCCGATCTTTCGGCACCTTCTTTCTCCCAAATATGGCGTCCGCCTCGCACCTATCCCCTCTAGAGGCCTACGTCTCTCCCGATGAGCTAGCCGACGAGCTGGTCTTGCAAAAAACCCTTCTCTTTACACTTGATAATACCACGGAGGGATCTGAGCGGGCCGAAGCAGACATCAAGGCTGAGATCGCCCGTATTGAGACGCAACTGAGGGCACTTCGAGGAGGGGTAACAGGACCACACATTGGCGCCTCGGTGCTTGGGGGGAGTATACCACAACAACAGCAAACAAACAACTTCGAATCCGCCTCTCCATTTTCCAGTTACAACCCTACATCCACAGGCCCGTTTTCTTGTGAGTTCTTCTGCATGTTTCCTCGTCGCAAGTATTCGAGCCACCACTTCCCTCCTATTTATCTCAGACCACCAACTCAACCCCCATTCCTACACACCGTTATTTTCGCAGCTCCAGCTAACAATTCCTTACAGCCGACACAATGGACCCCTCTCACCCGCCTTCAAGCTCGGCTTCTGGGTCCACATCAATGAAAGATTCAAGTGCAAACTTCAGCCTACCATCTAGAAAAAGATCCTTTGATGGGCTGCATGGACTGGATGGTTCACGAAAGACTGGAAACAAGTCAAGGCGTACTTCTCCAAGTCCGTCGACTGGTGTTTCGACCTCATACGCTACCACCTACACCGACCCTGTCACGCGTGAATTGGAGTTACACAAGATCAGACAGAGGGAAATCGAAGAAGCAGCAGCAAAATTGAAAAAGGATAGAGAGTATGCGCGCAACCTCCAAGATAGGTATTCTGCTTCTTCACCTTCTCAATCTGACAGCCGTCCTGCTGTATCAAAGAGACCCTCTGCTTATGATCGTATGATGGGGACTTCACACCAACCCCCCCCATCAAGATCCAAGAAACACGACTCTCAAAATACAAACTCCCAAGATAGCGAAGTTCCAGTTGTCACACAAGGCTCACAGCCAGGCCAGAGACCACATGCTTATCAATCTGTGGATCTGACGCTTAATGGCCCGGCATTTCTCTCTACACGTGGCTCGGACACTCTTCCTAAAATCCCGGGCTCTTACCCCGATCAAGACAGTGATTCAGACATTGAAATCATTTCCTCGGCCGACTTCCGTGAGAATGGGCGAGGGCACCATCTGTCAAGACCGCCACACCCCACCAATGTAGGTTATGGAAGCTACCTATCATATACACGCCAGGGTCCACCTTCTACCCTGCCCTATTTGGGTGGATATCCTAGTAACAATAGTTACTATCCCAACACCTATGGACAATCGATTAGCGGTGCATATCCGGGCATGGCATCCCCGTCGATGAATGCTCCACTTGCACAAATTCTTAACCAGACCAGCGCAGTTGATTATGTTGCTATGCGAGATAGATTGAACCAAGGTCTAGCTGGGGAGATCTATAACTACGTCACCGACCCGCGAAAAACAGAGAAAGAAATACAGGATCTCTTGGAGAACATTCGACCCGACACCGAGATACCTGTAGAGGATAGGGAGGGCACACCGGAGGGTCTTAAATATCCGTTATATGAACATCAGAAACTGGCACTTACGTGGCTGAAGGCAATGGAAGAGGGTTCCAACAAAGGCGGTATCTTGGCTGATGATATGGGCCTCGGAAAGACAATTAGCACCCTGGCTTTGCTGTTATCCCGTCCTTCATATAACAAGGCCCGGAAGGTCTGTTTCCTATTTCTTTATTCGTCATATGCCTGCTGGTCTCTGTGACACCTGTACTAACGTGTATAGACTACTCTAATTGTTGGCCCTGTCGCTCTGATAAGGCAATGGGAGCGTGAAATCCTTACCAAGATTGTATCTAGTCATAGGCTCAGCACGTTTGTTTACCATTCAGGAAAGAAGGCGACTTGGTCAACTCTCCGTACGCATGATGTGGTGCTGACAACATACGGAACACTCGCTGCAGAGTACAAAAGATACATGGACATCGAGAAGAGAAAAGAAGCCCACCCTGGCATGGATGACACGCCTTACCAGTCAACCCTTCCTTTCTTGGGAAGGAACTCTAGATGGTACCGTGTTGTCCTAGATGAAGCTCAATGCATCAAAAACAGAAACACCAAGTCGGCTCAGGCTGCCTCTCTGTTAGACGCCGAGACAAGATTCTGTCTGACAGGAACTCCGATGATGAATGGTGTCCACGAGTTATACAGCTTGATACATTTCTTAAAAATCAAGCCTTACAATGAATATAGCAGATTCTCATCCGTAAGTAGTCCTCTCACTGGATACAAGGTTGATCTAACATTTACCAGGAGTTCTCCTGTCTAACGAAAGGCACCGGCTCCGAATACAATATGAAAAGAGCTATGAAGAAGCTCCAGGCCGTCTTGAAGGCCATTCTTTTACGCCGGACCAAGCAATCTCAGATCGATGGGAAGCCAATTTTGGTTCTGCCTGAAAAGACGGAAGTGGTTTCAAATGCCATATTCAACGAGGACGAACAGGAGTACTATACTTCATTAGAAAAGAAGACCCAGCTTCAGTTCAACAAGTACCTCAAAGCCGGTACAATCGGCAAGAATTATTCTAACATCCTTGTCCTCCTTTTGAGACTTCGCCAGGCCGCCTGTCATCCTCATCTCATTATGGACTATGAAGAGGCCCCCACAGAGGCAACTGCAGAGGAGATGCTCAAGCTGGCGAAAACCCTTCTCCCAGATGTTATTGGTCGTATCATGGATGCAACGGTTCCATTTGAGTGTCCCGTCTGCTATGATCCGGTTCCAAATCCGAGTATTGTGGTACCTTGTGGTCATGATACTTGTGCACAATGCCTCGTCAGGATAACAAGCAGTTTTGATCAGGCTATTGCCAACGGTGAAGACTCGACATCAGCAAAATGTCCCACCTGTCGTGGCGCAGTCGATTTAAAGAAAATCATCGACTACGAAACATTCCAGCGTGCTCACATGCCGAACTCTGAATCTCTGACGGGCAACGCTGATGACATCGATGATGGAGATAGCGACAGCTATTATTCGGACTCAGATTCGGACTCAGATAACGGACTTGAAGAGGCCGACGAGAACGGTAATATTAGAGACTTCATTGTTCCTGATGATTATGAGACTTCTTCTGACGAAGATGATGACCTCGAGACGAGAGCAAAGGAAACCAAACCCAAAATAGAGGTCGATTGCAAGAAGGAGGCCATAAAATATGAGGAAGGTAGCAAGGAGGCTCTTTCTAAGATGCTAGGAGGTAGTGATGGAAGCGATGATGACTTGCCTGCGGATATTTTCGCAACCTTTCGTGGCCAGCCAAAGCGAGAAGATGAGAAGAGCCAGTTGGCCAGCAAATCAAAGCCATTAGGAAGCAAGGCTATATCCCAAGACAAGTCGAAGAAATCTCATCGGTCGAAAAAGCTGCCCAGGAGGAAGAAGAGTGGGAAAAAGCCAGAGGACAAGCACGTGTCATTGGCTGAGCTGAAAAAAAAGGCATCCAAAAGCGCAGATGGCCGTCGTCAGTATATGCGTTACCTGAAGAAGAACTGGGTTTCCTCATCCAAGATCGACAAATGCATGGACATCCTGCGAAATTCGGCTCCTGATGTTAAGACGATAATCTTCAGTCAATTCACCACACTGCTTGATCTGATGGAAGTTCCCATCCACAGTGAAAGGATTGGATTTGGGCGTTACGATGGAGGTATGAGTGCAGACGCACGTAATGACGCCATTGTCAGATTCACAGATGATCCGAGGTGCAAGATCCTTCTGGTCTCATTGAAGGCTGGCAATGCAGGACTAAACCTAGTTGCTGCTTCACAAGTAATTATTCTTGACCCATTCTGGTAGGACTATACAAGCCATGTTCGTGCGGACTTTAACTGATTATTATATAGGAATCCATTTGTGGAAATGCAGGCTGTTGACCGTGCACATCGCATCGGGCAGCAGAAACCAGTCAGTGTTCATAGGATTTTGGTGGAGGGTACTGTGGAAGATCGCATTATTGAGCTTCAGAATCGCAAGCGCAAGTTTGTCGATGCCGCCCTGGATGAGAATGCCAGCCGCAGCGTTGGTAGGCTGGGAAGGGACGAGCTTGTCTTCCTGTTTGGAAACAACGACGGTCCAAGTCGTGCTACGATGGACCGACCTCGCGTAAGCCATGACACTGGGATGGTCAATCACGGTGGGCTTGGTTCGAATACTCAGTCCTTTCGCTCTGATATGCCCGTTTACCCTTCTCTTGGAGGTTCGGGTTCGTCTTCGGCATTCTCTTCATATTCTCGGTAGGGAGGCTTCTATTGCACATCAACTCATGCTATGCATGTGTTTATTTGCAGATTCACAGTGCCATAGCTTGGCGTTCTTGGGCAGGTTATTTTGCTTTTACAGAGATACCCACGATACAGCGTTGCTGGGAGGGAATTTTGTACGCCAGAACAGGGCATCTACTTGGCGTTTACTGTTGTAGGACCACGACCTCCGATTGACGGTAACTTAGTTGAGAGGTATCGCCATGTTCAGTCTCGTTTTTCAGCATGTATCTCTCTAATGATACGCACGAGAGAAAGACAGAGCATGTGGCATATATAGAGAGTAGCCTATGTAACTTTAATAAACATGACCCCTGTAACTGTGATAGACTACTGACGCGTCACCATATACTCGTGGTGCTCCAAGCTTGGAGGTAGTTTGGAGGGAGGCTATATTGTCAACTATTCATTAAATCTACATATCCTTCTAGGGCTACAAATTTCTCTAGCAGAACATCAACATAAATTTGTAGAAAGTCAAGTTTTGAGGGGTTCAAGTGTTACGGCTGAACGAGACCCGTTTATCTGTTGGAGGTAATTGCGGAATACGGGGAACTACACACGAATTTGTGTGATAATCTCCGACTACCGTAATCCTTCTCTTCGGGCAACGGATCAGAAGCTTCACAGTAGAGTACAGTATATAGATTAATTGAATTACTACACTATCTACGGAGCCTACGTATTATTTATGTTATTCGGAGGGCCTACTCAAACGCCCTGGGTAGCAGAAGGGTTTGGGCTCAAAACCCAGTGCGTCGGGGTTCTGAGGCAACCAGCTCACGTCAAGCACCAATTGGGGAGCCCGACGGTAACATTGGGAAAAGCCGTCATTTTAGGGCCAAAATGCCACCGTATCCCACGGTGCCCGTCCTCTTTTCCCCAACATTATCCGTGCTTGTGCCTGTGCCTGTGCCTGGACTCACGGAAGATCGTCGGCCCTTTTCATGACCTTGACCTTGTCCATACCCAGAAACAACATCAACGTGGATCAATAACCCGATATTTTTTGGATTGGAATCCTAAAGTATATATTGTTTCTTTCCAAGCTTTCCACAGCTGTCCTTGCAATATACCCAACAGTGTTTGCTCTGCGCTCCTTGTGCTGTATTGTGCAACTGTCCGTCGAGATCTGTGATTAACCGCAGGCAACAACCACCCCTCCAACAGCACAGTACAACGCAAGGCAGTCCCAAACACCGCCAAATTTGCAACATCTTCACACAGACACAGAGTGCTTCCTTCCCTGTTACCAGCGTCTACAAGTCGATTACTGGCACCTATATCAATATCCCCAAGTGATTGGGCCTGGTTGTCAACTGACTAACCTTCGTTCACAACCACCCCAGACGGTAACGTAAGTATTGGGAGACGACGTCCAACATGCAGTCCATGCACCGACAGCTGGGGAAGATAAAACCTAAGGGGTCAGGAGATGATGCCAAAGTCTCGGTCCTCTTGCAGGACTTCACCAATGTAGATGAAGTATTGACGAGCGTGAGTTCCCTGGCCAACTTAACTCGCCGGAGACCTTGGTTCAAAGCTAACTCGCACAGATCGTTCACACCTCCAGGGCCTGGAGAGATGCGTGGTTATCAATACTGGCTTTACAACTGAATGCAGTAACCGTTTTCGAGGAGATCTACAACCCGATAGTTGGAGCCACGTCAGAGGGGCACGGACACGATGCTATCATGACCCCCGAGACCATGTTGACCAAAACGAAGAATCTGAAGGAGGCATACGCCGAACTTAAAGCAGACCTGCTAGAGGAATTGAACTTGGTAGACCCAAGAATCATCCGACCTGCCACAGAGGTTTTAGAATGCATTAAGCCGATAAAAAAAACTATAAAAAATCGGGAGAACAAACGAGTAGACTATGAGAGCTACCTGGACCGTGTCGACAAAAAGAGGAGGCAAAAGCGCTCTGAAAAAGAAGAAGCAGGCTTATTAAAGTTAGAAGCAGATATGGAGAAAGCAGCTGACGTGTGTACTTCCACAACTACCTATCCCTTGCAAATCTCTTTAACTTCTATAGGATTTTCGTTACGCAGACGATCGTCTACGTGAGAGCCTGCCCCCTATAATCGCAGCAGCATTTTCTATTCTCCCGCACATCTTGGCTGCTCAGGTTTTGATACAAAACACACTTCTCGCTCAATACTACACTACGCTCCACAACTATTGCACAGAGGAGGGGTTTCCCTCTCCTGCACCACCTATGCAGGACATAGTGGGAGAATGGGATAGTGATTTCAAAAGAATCCAACAAGACGTGGAATCTATAAACAGCATTGCTCGAGGAAAGGCGATACATGCCCCCATGGTGCTTGGCGATGACTCAGAGACTCGCCGAGGCTCATCCATGTCCGGCCTCAATTTAAGAAACAACCTCGCAGCGCGCAGATCAAATACGCAAAGTAGTCTCCCGTCGATGAGCCGCCTTGGTGGTAAACTTTCTGCTGGGGCATCGCGCTTTTCACCCTCGGGTCACAATTCTGGCAGCTCGCAAGCACCGGAGCCTCAACGAGAATACGACGAAGCTGAGGCGGAGAGAAATAACCCACCTTCTCACGCTTCAACTCCGCCATATTCTCCGGCCGGTCCCGTTCGAGATTATTTTCAAGGTCAGGACTCTCAATCGGCTAGGAATATGTCTTCCGCAATAGCAGCAAAGAAAAAGGCTCCACCGCCTCCGCCAAAGCGCATCCAATCGTCCAACGAACAGTGGGTTACAGCACTGTATACTTTCACTGGCCAAGAGAGCGATGATCTGGCCTTTGAAGAGGGTGATCGTATCAAGGTCATCAAGAAAACCGACAGTACCGATGACTGGTGGGACGGTGAATTACGAGGCGTCAGAGGTAGGTTTCCTGCGAATTACGTCGAGTTATAAGAACTCCGGCTATTTAGAGATGCTATGAGGCATGGCCTATTGGAAAAACCATCCGTGAGATATAGTTCTTAATATCACACATGCCAATCCTTCATTATATTCTATGATATACAAAAATCGATGCTCATATAGCTGCACGTAAATACCCGACCCAGCTCCCAATACGGATCGCCTCCGTCACACCCCTACTTCAAGCCAGGAGCCAAGAAACTCAATTGCGGCTACTATGGTATAGGTCCAGCTTGCACATCGAATATCGCATTTCTCCAGCCCTTTACTTCGTTGTCTTCAACTCTCTCGCCCGCTTCCTGTGCTTCTTCCTGCCACAGTTTAATAATACTGCCCGGTGCATAGACACCAGCGAAGACATTGCCCTGCTCATTGGCCCCTCCCACAACTCCGATATTGGTGTACAAATCTGGGTCTTCCTCTGGAACGAGTCGAGTAATTATGGCCCGAACAAAGGTATGGAGGTCTTTAGGGTCCGAAATCCTAGTTGCTCTGAGACGTTCACGTGCATACACGAGTTCTCTGTTTGCTGCGTGTATTCCATTCTCAATTGTACTACTTAGCTTGCGCTCGAGAACTTTTCGAATGATACGGCGAACAATCGGCTTAAAAATCCACGCCAGACATGCAAACTTCGACCTGCGTAAGGAGTAGTTGACATGGTGGATCTTGACTTTGACGTTTCGCAGAGAGAGAATTTTCTCGATGTGACCTTTCCCAATTTCGAAGTCTATTGCAATATCGATGCCACGGTCGTCAAGCTCCAAAGAGGCAATTCCTTCGTCAGCAAACCTGAGTAAACCTTTATGGGCACGCAGCCAGAACCCTACTTCATCTGCCCGTATTGACAACCCTTGTAGGTTTACTGTCACAAGGGTGGTTAGACTGGAGGTTGTGCGATACCGAGCTTTGCGAATAGTAAGGTCGTTATTCGTATTTATATTCAGTTTGAATGGCAAAAATGAAGTATAGTTGATGGTTCGCCCAGGCTCCAGAATCAAATTTTCAAGGAGGAGGTCGATCTCCGGTGCTGACACTTCAAGCCGTGGTATCGGAATATATTGAATGGCCTGGATTAGAAGGGGTACGAAGACGCTGTATGTGTCCACGAGAAGTTCATCGTTAGTTCCACCCTGCACGGGTGAAAGAATAGCCCATACACGGAGACTATTCCTGATAATTTTAGAGATATCATCGTCATCGGCGACCGTCTCGCAAGTAAGCCTCGCCTGCTCCAATAACCGATCTATATCTAGTCGTAGAGGGGAAAGTGTTGTACTTCCTGTGCGATTCCATTGTGCATCTCCGTTCTTGTAAGTAGATGACTCAAAGAAGCCTGGGTTCATTAATATATCTTGGATGGATGATGATATGTCGCCCATAAGGCTCTCGAATTCTGCATCCGTTTGTGCATGTTCGACCACTTTGTTAAATCGCCTCTCAAGCTCATCCCAGGCTTCCTTTTTGCCAAATGAGCTCAAGAGCTCCCAGCCAAGCCTTACGGCTCGATCAAGCTCCTCATTGGTCTTAATATCGTCCTGTAATGTACCAATGGTTTCATCCGCAGCACGGGAATATATTTTTGCATAGCGTTTGATTAGAAGCCCTATTATAGAGACTGATTCCGAGTAATCATTTCTTTTCCTAAGCTTTGTTACTGCGGATTTCAGCCGAAATAGCAAGCTATCTTTTTCTTCCCCGCTGAGTTTATCTTTCAAGCTATCTTCAGCTGCTTGTCCGGTGGACTTAATGCCGTCGACAACTGAATCAGTGATCTCAGTAGCCTCGCCGAGAAGGTCACCCGTTGTCGGAACTGGCCATTCTTCGTTGCCTGGTTCTTTCAACGCCTGTGGTTGCGAGTCTGGTGGCTCGATCTGCGTCGCTGCTATTTCTGCAGCCTCAGAGAGCTCATTCGCTGTGTCTGCAAGTACTTGGCGCCCAAGCACATTTAAGTCTCGAAGAAACATTCTAAAATCCGAGTTTGTTAGAAGTAAACTTCCTATAGTCTTGATACTCTCGTATGCTAGATGACGTTAGAATATGCATTTAACATCCAGGCTCATTGCACTGACCATTGGAGGCACCTACACGGACATTTGTGCTTGTAGCGGCCTGTATAACATCGTCTGTATCAAGGGAAATTTTTGCGCGAGATGCTGCCCAAATAAAATCTTGGATCTGATCCTGATCACTCTTGTTGCGTAACATCTCAATAAAATCATACAACCATTGCTTCAAATACTTCAGCAGCAGCCTGCTGCTTCTATTTAGTCCGGGTGCATCCGGATTGAGGGCATCGGAGGCAATGAGGGTCCGGAGGTTAACTATCAGTTGGTCGGTAGATGGCATATATCCCATTCCAAGTGCTCGAACCATCTGATAGGAATGAAGTTTCTGATGGATTCTCCGCTGAAGAGTAGTACTATCATTGTACTGGGGGAACAGTGGCGTCGTCTCCGAATCCCTCTTCCTTCGAAATGGGAAGCAAGAAGACATGTTGAACGGCAAGTCCAGAGCTTTAGATGAATGCCGAACTGTATGGGGTCGATATAAAGGGGGGCAACTCAAAGGTTATATTCAGCCGTGTGATCAGTCCGGAGGTAAAAGGGTCTCTGATGAAGCACTGGCCTGGGCCAATTGACGACTGCGAGATCTAGGCAATGAATGACCGCGGCGGGAGCAACAACAACGGCGACATCAACAGCGAGCTCTGAGAATCTCACCGTTGTATATTCTATACATGTGTCGCAGCGCGTGGGAAAACCAAGCAATTACGTCATTGCTCTATTCCTGCTCTAACCTCCCAAGGTATCACATGTATATCACGCTAACCGTTATTTCATGGGCCCTTGGGGCGTTATTAAAGTGGATCTTGAACATTTTCACAATTCAACCGCCGATGTTTGTTACGTTTGCTCGAGGTAGACTCACATCACGAATCAACAGCTATTTGCCCGCAAAAGTAAAGTTCACATAGCGGCCATGGAGCAGAGAAGGGAACAGATGGTCAGAAGGCCTCTATACGGTACTGCTATTTCATTTGCGACGCTTGACAAGTGCTAACATTCGGGTTCGCGCGTAGTGTATAACTTGCCACCGGATATCTTGACAACTTTGCAACAAAAGGACGGTGCCGTACCCGATATCCCAGAAGTGCAAGACGTCGAGGCGAAGGCGGAGCACGATGGCACCAAAAGCACCGGTGCCCCTTCCACCACCGCATGCTCTCTATGTGGCCAATCGTTTTCTACGGTGGAAGAACAGCGGAGCCATATCCGGTCGGACCTTCACAGTTACAATCTAAAGCTAAAACTACGAGGACTAAAACCTGTCTCTGAGACAGAATTTGAGACCCTCGTAAAAGGTTATATACCATGCCTTTCGTCATATATCCTGAACCAGGCTAATGCTGTACAGACTTGGACGAAAGCTTATCTGGCTCTGATGAATCCGAATCTGATGACGATGAGGGTCCGGCAGGCCGAAACGAGACTACTCTATCTGCTTTGCTTAAGAAGAGAGCCGCTATATCTGCGCAAGAAGGCGGGGGTGGCACCTATCTGAACTCTCAGAAGGAGAGCTCCAGCAAGCAACCACTTGTTTGGTTCACAAGCCCCACCGTACCGCCAAACTCATATTTGGGGATATACAAGGCTATTTTTACCGCCGAAGAACAAAACAATAATGGCGATTTTGTTGATACCATTAGGAAGAAGCAACTGTTGCCCAGGATGCCTATTAAGCATATCAACGATAATAGCGACATATCAAAACTGGCAAGCGAGAACATAGGGCCACATATGTTCATGTGCATGATAGGAGGTGGGCACTTTGCTGCGATGGTCGTGTCAATGGTACCAAAACAAAGCAGTTCTTCAGCAACTGGGCCATTGGCTAAAGAAGCAACCGTTATCGCTCATAAAACATTCCACCGCTACACGACTCGACGTAAACAGGGTGGCTCGCAATCGGCGAATGACTCCGCAAAAGGTGCGGCTCATTCTGCAGGCGCGGGAATAAGGAGATACAACGAAGCTGCTTTGAATGATGAAGTTCGACTTCTTCTTGCTGAGTGGAAGAGCCTGATTGATACCTCTGAATTATTATTTGTCCGAGCAACGGGAAATACGAACCGCCGGACTCTCTTTGGGCCATATGAAGGCCAAATACTCCAAGCTAATGATCCTCGGATTCGCAGCATCCCTTTCAATACTCGCCGTGCAACGCAGAAAGAACTTATGCGTTCGTTTATAGAACTGACACGCGTCAAAATTCGAGAATTTGACGAGCAGTCCCTCACCACCGCAGCTTCAGATGCAATAGCAAAATCTGATACGACTCAAAACTCGACGAAGGCTCCAACTACGACCACAAAACCGAAGTTTTCCGACGAGGAAGAAACGTTTATTCTACACACTACACAGATTCAGGCCCTTATACGACGCTCCCGGCTTCCAGCCCTTCTTTCATATCTGAAAAGCAATTCTTTGGATGCTGATTTTAGATTCTTTCCACCAGACGTACCACAGAACTTCCACACGCCAACGCCGCTACATTTTGCAGCCAGTCTTAACAATCCGGTGATGGCCACTGGACTATTGGTAAAAGCACACGCGAACCCGGAGACCCTAAATTCAGAAGGTAAACCTCCTTTTGATTTGGCAGGCGATCGATCGACACGGGACGCATTCCGCCTTGCGAGATCGCGCCTCGCAACAGTCTCACCTCCAGTCACTTGGGACTGGGAGAAGTCACATGTTCCATCGCCTCTGACCGATTGGGACGTAGAGACTAGAAGGGCGGAAGAAAGTTTGGGCCGGAGGCGAGAAGAGGAGGATAGAAGGAAGGCAGAAACTGAAAGGTTGAAGAACGAGGGCCCCAAAGTTGCTGAGTCGGGGCCGCTGGGGAAGTCTGCAAGCATGGGACGAGCTTTGGCGATGGAGACAGCAAGGAAAACGGCACAGGAGAAACGGGAAGAGGAAAGTAGGGGTTTGACACCTGAGATGAGAATGAAACTGGATAGGGAGCGAAGGGCGAGGGCTGCAGAGGAGCGGTTCAAAGCCATGCAGGCGAACTCAGGTCACACTTGAGAATATAGCTGAGACTTGAAGGCATAGCATAGCATAGCAATATCTAGGCAAATTGCAGAAATCTACAGCATTAACATGAAGAAAAGTAGAGGAGGTCTGGCTGCGTTGGTTGATCCTTCAATTTATATACAGCATAGGTTTCTGTGGACGTGGCGGCGTTATACTCAAGAATGACTGTGAACCTGTAATTTAAGTATAAGATATGTTCCGGTTGGGTCGCGAACAGATTGAGTTCGCGAAAGGACTAGTCTGCCCGCGAGCCAACTAGTCCACCCACGAATATTGTAGTTCGCGAACAGACTAGTCTGCTCGCGAAGTAGGAGTAATCAATTGATCTATATAACTATATACCTATGTAGTATTTCCTACTGTATCTGCCCGTGCTCGTTTCCGACGAGGCCTCTCAACTAGAGCTATTTCTGTACGAGTAGCTAGACCTGATAAGTAGCCACAGTCATGATCATCGTTATGGCAGTGTACACTACACTCCTTTGCTTCCTTGTAGCACCGGCACCGCTTCGTACTACACTGCCCTTTGCATTGACATGATATTCCAACCCGTGCACTTGTAGAAGCCTCTCTAGCTGCAAGCCCTAGTGCTACCTGCTTTGTAGAAGTAGGAATTAGGATATCAGCCCATAGAGCTTGCTCTACAACTCCAAGTGATTTTGTCGGTATAAGGCGTTGTATAATACCAGAAGCTGTAAGAATCCGATATCTATGAGGGTAAGGCTCCTCTAGAATTCGTGCAAATAGCCTCTTATTATCAGTTGAGGTTCTATCAGGCCGAGGGATCTTTATAGAAACTATAGCTCCTACTTCAAAGTGCTAAATATCATGCTTCTTTGTATACTTACGTATCATAGAAACCCTTGCTCTTTGAGTAGCTGCTATAGCCTGCTTAATTATAGGGTCAGGCGTAGCCTGAGCCTAAGCCTGAGCCCGTGTGAGAACCCTAGTCTGCTCAAGCTCAATTATGAGCTCAGGCGCTTCCTTAAGCTGGGCCTGAGCCCGAAGCTGAGCTCGGGTAGGAGCTCTACGCTAGGGCTCAGAATTAAGCTCTTGCTCAGGCTCTAGGTTGAGCCCAAGCTCAGAACCAGAGCTAAGCTCGGAATTGAGCTTAGTCGCCTGGTGGCTCTGAGCGTGAGCAGGCACTTGGGAATTGAGCTCGGAACTAGAGCTAAGCTCAGAATTGAGCTCAGTCGCCTGGTGGCTCTGAGCTTGAGTAGGCGCTTGAGAATTAAGCTCGAAACTAGAGCTGAGCTTAGAATTAAGCTCTTGCGCCCGAAGCCGTGGGTCAATTTAAGCTTCAGGGTCGAGCTCACTCTCAAAAATCGGTGCTATAGTTAGGTCTTCCTGCTCAACTCTAATTGAGAGATCCTTCCTAGCCTGGCTATTAAGCTAGGCAATATGAGAGTTCCTGTCTCGGAACAGTAGCTCAGCTGGTGCGCACCCAATAGTAGAGTGGATTTGGGTGTTCATTACAAGCGTGACCTCAAGCAGCCCATCCTTCCATTCTGTAGACCCATGGTCCATTTTCCATGCTCGGAGCTTTGCTTCTACAACTCCATTTGCCTGCTCAACTAGGCCTTGCGTTTGAGGTGACCGTGGTGCTCCATTTACTACCTGAATTCCATACTTGCGTAGTAGAATAAGTAGAGCTCCCTTGAATTCTTTGCCGTTATCTGCTTACATAATCTTAGGAGGTAAGAAAGCTGCAATAAAGGTAGCAAAGCAGTCTGCAATTGGCTCTGCGTGCTTGCTCTTTAATGGATATAGCTGCGTATATTTTGAGAAGTGATCCTTTATATGTAGAATCCATTTATATTGTCCTAAAGGCTCATGGCGCATATCAATTAGGTCAATTTGGACCCTTTCCCAAGCTCGGCCGCTTATAATAGGGACTAATGGAGCTTTTGTTGTATTTGGTCGATTTAAAGTACAGTTCTTACACTGCTTAAGAATAAAAGCAACCTCATGCTTATTAATACCATAGTATTTCTGTTGAACTACTGCCCATACTTTATCTCGGCCTGCATGTAGGAGTTGTAGATGCTCATTAATAATAAGATCAAATACTTTACTCTCTTAAACTACATAGCGTGCCTTATAAGTAGTGTTGCTATTCCGGTAGAGTTTACCACAAGTAATATGGAACTCTGTAAGAGCACGGTGCTTAAGTCGAGCATCAATAGCATCTATTGCCTTTATATGTGGAGAGTTGAGGAAAGTGTATATCCGTTGCTGCTTTGCAAGTATAATCCGCTCCCGGTTTCTAGTCTGGCTTCCATCTTCGCTCTGGATATAAGCTTGGAAGGCAGTGCGCACATCGTTAGGAAATGGATTAATAGAAGCAATAGTATTATCCATTGTAGATAGATAATTGATATAATAAAAGAGAGAGTAAAGCGAAGGAGTTGAGTTTTCTATTTCTACACCGCTACTTCTACAGTTCGTGAGCAGACTAGTCTGTTCGCGAACTACAATATTCGTGGGTGGACTAGTTGGCTCGCGGGCAGACTAGTCCTTTCGCGAACTCAATCTGTTCGCGACCCAACCGGAACAGATACCTTGAAATAAGCGATACAGCAAGGCAATTTTCATGTACTTTGTACTTTGTACCTGCATTGCCCTGTCCATGTCTGGTACCCCACATTATTTTGCACACCCGCCGCCTTATCGCCTTATCGCCTTATCGAACCGAACCGCCTTTCGAACCGAGCTGTTACCTTTACTCAGCGACCACGCCTTCCATCGGCTACGAACGGTCATGGTGGGAGCCGAAAGCGTCAACGACCGAGAGACATAAACCAGATATAAACCAAATCGCACGCTCCAGCAAGTTGTGAAGTTTTTGCCATTGCACTCTCGCAACTTTGTACGTGTTATTGTATTTCACAGCACAGCACAGCGTGCCCAACATCCCAATGAGGTCCACAAACTACCCGCGAGTTCTTGCGAGGAGAATCAAAGTTCCCCGCCAACGTTCTCATTTAAGCACCAAGCAAATCACCTCAGTTTTAATCGCCAACCGCGGAGAGATAGCACTTCGTGTAGGCCGAACGGCTGCGGAGTCTGGTATTCGCTGCACTACGCTTTACACCGATCCTGATGCGCATTCCCAACATGCCCTCAGCAGCCCCTTCGCTGTTAACTTGGGGCAGGCAAGTGCATACCTGGACGGCGAGCGCATTATTGCCGTCGCCAAAGAACAGGGCTGCCAGGCGTTGCATCCTGGTTATGGGTTTTTGAGTGAGAACTCTGCGTTTGCAAAGAGATGCGTCGAGGAAGGTCTGGTCTTCATTGGACCGCCGTGGAAAGCGATCGAGGCTATGGGGAACAAGAGCCGCAGTAAGGACATCATGATAAAGGCAGGCGTACCGTGTATACCAGGCTATCACGGAGCGAACCAAGACCCTGAGAACCTGTTGGAGGAGTCGAGAAAGATCGGATTTCCAGTTCTGGTGAAGGCAGTCAGAGGAGGAGGCGGAAAGGGGATGAGGATCGCAATGAATGAAGCAGAGTTTCTAGACAAATTGGAGAGTGCCAAGAGTGAAGGCCGGAACTCATTTGGTGACGACGAGATGCTAGTTGAAAAATACATTACGACTCCTCGGCACATAGAGGTCCAGGTGTTTGCGGATAAACATGGAAACGCAGTGGCACTGGGTGAAAGAGACTGTAGCTTGCAGCGGAGGCATCAAAAGATTCTCGAGGAAGCACCTGCTCCAAACTTACCCGAGGAAATCAGACAGGACTTGTGGGAGAAGGCGCGGGCGGCGGCTTTGGCTGTTGGCTATGAGGGCGCGGGAACAGTTGAGTGTACGATCCACATCTCCCACCCTCCATGGTACTATATGCTGACTTCAATGTGTAGTTATATTCGACAATGACAGCAACCAGTTCTTCTTCATGGAAATGAACACCAGGCTTCAGGTTGAGCATCCTGTGACTGAAGTAGTTACTGGTGAAGACTTGGTCTCCTGGCAATTCAAAGTAGCCGCTGGCGAGCCACTGCCCCTTACTCAAGAAGCTATCGCAAAACGAATTTCAGAGCGCGGCTGGGCCATTGAAGCTCGCATCTACGCCGAAAACCCCGACCAGGACTTCATGCCCGATTCTGGCAAACTGACCCATCTTCGTACACCTCAGATCACAGAGAATGTGCGCATTGACGCCGGTTTTGTGGAGGGAGATACGATATCGTCGAACTATGATGGAATGATAGCAAAACTAATTGTTAGCGGGGAAACCCGCGAAATAGCCATACAGAGAATGTACAGCGCATTGCAAGACTATGAGGTGGTTGGGCTAAGCACGAACATCGAGTTCTTGAAAAAGATATGCCTAAGCCCAGGTTTTGCTGCAGGCAATGTCGAAACGGGATATATCAAGAAGAATCACGATGAGCTGTTTGAGAAAGAGGTCGTTGAGAACACCTCCTTCGCGCAAGCTGCCTTGGCCCTTTTCACGAAAGATGCTACGGGATCGAAAAGCCTTGCCAAAGCTGGGCCTCACGGAAATGAAGCTAATCTTACTACTATCCTAGGCGAGAGGCAGTTCCGATTTAGCTTGCTATCTAGCTCGGAACCTATCGATGTGACTGTCACGGTCAAGCAGTCCTCTAGAAATGTATTCGACGTGTCTGTCGATGGCCCTGGCATCCAGGAATCATACAACAATGTCGCTTGCGAATCGGTCGAGTCATCTGTCACCTCCTTCTTTCCACATACGCGCGTCAAGTCAACGGTAGTCAGAGACGGCGATAATATAACAATGTTCCAGAAGGGAAGGATGATTAAGTTAAAACTTGCACAACCTTTATGGTATGAGAAGGCATTGGGGATCAAAGACGTTGCCAACAGCGTGCTTGCACCAATGCCATGCAAAATCTTAAAGAACGAAGTAAATGAAGGCGACATAGTAGAAAAGGATGCCGCCCTGGTTGTGTACGTTGGCCCCTTTTCTATTACCGTTGATCATTTACTAACAGATATTCAATTAGGATTGAGAGTATGAAGATGGAGACGATAATTAGGTCACCTCAACGTGGAACAGTTGCCAAACTGGTTCATAAGCCCGGGGTATGTACACCTTCCTGCCAATAATTATTATACGAGACTAACCATGAGAACGAACAGGACATTTGCAAAGCTGGCACCGTGCTGGTCCTATTTGAAGAGACGGAATGAAGCATCTGACGAAATGGTCAGCTTGGCTAGGCAGATGATGCCCCTAACAATTCGATATGAATAACGAAATACAATTTCAATTTAATATTCACCTACATCAATACCAGAATGGCTAATGTCGCTAAACTGTAACGTAGGTCGTGGCCATACCGGGATGGTGGGGTAACCGAGCACTTAACTACCCCATTACGCGGTTGAAGGAAAAAGCGGCGTGGTTTTAAGTTAGTCCGACACTGAGAGTAAGAATTCAACCTCGCATTATACTGTTTCTACTACATAAAACCTATTTTTTTTCATATAAACTACTATAGTTTTGATATAATTTCAATATAATCACCTATTTAAAAACCACTTTACAATGTCGTTGTGGTAAAGCTATCATGTCTTCGTTAGTTGTTCAAAAATAGTGCCAAGAACCGTGCCGCTTTTTGTTTCAACCGCGTACCCATCAAACCCATCAACCAACATACCAAACCCATCAATTACCCCATTATTATGGTACGCGAACGGAGTTTAAAAGCTCAAGAACGCGATATTCTAATACTCGAAGTAGTAGCTGGAGTAAAATCTGGTTTATATAAAACTGCAAATGCTGCTGCAAAGGCCTTACATCTAAGGCCTAATACAGTTGTTAGCCGCATTAAAGGGCGACATACCTCACATAAAGAAGCACATTTAAAACATCAATTACTCTCCTAAACCCAAGAAAAGACCCTTTTAAAATGGATCAAAGATCTTACTGCAAGTGGTTACGCTCCTAGCCATCACATATTACGTGAGGTTGTAGAGGAAGTGCAGTTAAACAAGTGTCAGGTCTTCCAAACCTAGGTGAGCTAACCCATTGACTTAACCAGCTCAATCAAATCAACCATCAGCCCATCAAACCTGCTATAGACTAGCAACTTGGCTATATCTAACTAGTGGCTTAGTAGACCCCATCAAACTAACCAGCCTAGCAGCAGACCTAATAGACCTAGCAGACCTAACCGACCTAGGAGACCTAACTAACCTAGCAGACCTAACTAACTCAATTGACCTAAGCAACTTAACAATAACAATTTCAAATACCTAACTTACCTCTTAGGCAATATTAGGTGCCACGGTTTATTTAGAGGCATCCTAACCTACGTGTTAAGTTAGGACGTAGAGTTAAGGCACAAAGGATGAATGGGGTTACAAAGTAGGTGTTAAAGGCGTGGTTTAACGCGTATAAGAGCCTTATAATAGAGCTAAAAATTGAAAACCATAACACTTATAACATAGATGAGATAGGATTTTTAATTAGAATAATGTAATCTACACGAATTATAGTTGATTCTACACTCTAGATACGTTTTTAAGCCTATCCTAGCTAATAGGAATAGGTGTCTGCTATTAAATGCATCTATATAGATAGAATAGCTATTAACCTCCTCATTATCTTCAAAGGATAGAATATACTATAAAGCTAGATTCTAAAAGAAGTTATATAAAAATGACACTTCTCTATAAATATAAAAGGATAGACAAGCAATCTTTATAGATTAGAGTAGCTAAAACGCATTTTTAAGCCCTTTATAAGAGCAAAAGTAACACTTCTAAATGGACAATTATAACAGAGGCTCCTTATTTATAATAGCTATAATAGCTATATAAGTAGGAGCTTTATATTATACTGTATATAGAATTGAATATTACTCCTTATACTACCTCTATATACCTCACATGTGTTATAACCACTTAATGTTATAATTTTCAGGCCTCTAAAATGTCACCTTATAACAGCCCTCTTACACCTTAATAAGGCATAACTACTATGTATATAGAAGTTAGAATGGATTAATGCATACATATAAGCAAGAGAAGGTACATTTTCAAATTCAAATATTAATTCTATATAGAGAGGGAGTAGGCTATAGCCATTTTAACTACAAACTGTTATTTAAGTAGCTATGCTTCCTACTATAGATGTAGTATTAGAATGGCTAAAGACTCTAACAAAGCATGACATTTTTAAGAAAGTATTTTTGAATAGTAGTCCTCCTAATTTTCAAACACTTCATAAAGCAAATATAGTACTCTCTTCTATAATAAATCGTAGTATTCTTAACACTCCTACAAAGTAATATAACGTACATGATTAGTAAGCAATATAGATCAGTACGTGATACAGCCCCCCTACTGCTCCTGCACTTATTATACAATTAAGAATCAACTACAACAGATATTAATATTCTAATAAAAGCAATTGATTTACTAGCACCCTAGGCATGTACGAGCTGTGTGTTCTAGTGATCTACATATACTACACATACGTGGTGCACGATTTAATACCCTAATCTTAGGTTGCTGAACCACTTGAACTTCCTCTTCCACTTCAATTATAGCCTAGTTTTGACCTTCCTAAACATTTACAGCTGTTGAAGCTCCTCCCCTACCTACGTACAACCTTCTCTTTTGCCTTTTCCTCTTAACTCTTTCATTTGCAGCCTATAAACTCGTATTCTTAGCTGCAAGAATAGTAGCTGAATGCATAGCCATTTAGCAGCCCTTAATTAGCTACTTTACTGCCTTTACAGTTGGACTAGGAGGACTCTGCGTACAATAACAGATTAGTCCTTAAATCGCTATACTATGTAATTGTAATTTAGCTGTATTGTGTGGTGTTTTAGGGACCCAAGGGCTAGGAGCCTAGATAAGTAGTAGAGGAGATGGTGTTCGTAAACGAATGTCTAGTTGTGACAAGACTTAATCTAGATCAAAAGGAACTAGTCTAGTAGCTCTAAAGCCACTTAGAATAGTAGTTGGAGTAAATGAGGTCATATGGGCCTGTTAATATAAGACTGTAAAGTCGTCCTTATTAATATGGTTAATTCCCATTTGTATATACCCTTCTACAGCCTTTCTGTATGATATTCGTTTTAAGATTGAAAAACAACTAACATCTAGTGGCTGTAAGAGATGAGATGAGTAAGGAGGCATACATAGAACGATGATTGAGTTCTATGAGCAATATTAGTTAAATTCAGCCATAACATGACTTCTGTGCCCATCTAATATCAAAAGCCTATATTTCCCAACTATACGATTCTATGTATGCTTATTAAAGGTATCCTTAAGCCAAGTAAGGCCTAAAGCATCCATTGTCCACCCGTTATCACTAACTCTAATCGTCTAATCCATAGGAACCGTCTCATACTAGCTGTGTTGTCACATCTTGCTCTTAAAAATAACCATTAGTGGCAACACCCATCTAGTAGCATTTATGGACTTAATAACCATAACCCACTTGTGATTTCTAGGTTGTATAGAGACTGTACAAGCCTGATCCATAGCTGTAACTACTTTTGTAGTTGAAATAACTCCCATCTAAAAGCCTGTCTTATTAAAGTTGTATATGTCTACATCTAGGATCCTGTATTTAGCTATTGTATTCTATATAAGTTAAAACCAGGCTTAAACAATCTTAGGATCTTTGCATTTCACTTGTTAATAGTCGTACTTTTGATTATATTTTAATTGAAGTTTAGGATGTCAACATAAAAAGCAATATACCCATCGTTAACTAATTTAAGGCTTTTGTTTTAATGCGTCCATAACGCATTTAGCAAAGAGTATTTTAGCCATTTGTTATACAAGGACTTATGTAGGTGGCATACCACGTCTATCCATAGATAGTATCCATTTAACAAGTGTAGATTCTTCAGTAGGAGTAAGTTTTCAGTTCGTAGAGGTAAAATCGGATCAAGAGGGGGTCCCATGGCTCTGCCTTGTTAAGGTCATATCAAAACATCATATGCTTATGTAGCAGCTCATAGACTTGAAAATTGGTTATTTTGATAGGCCTAGAGAGCTAGTGCAATTCAGCCTTTAGTATTATCCATTTAAGAGTATGGTTATTAAGTTATTTAAGTTTAAAGTAGAGAATATGTAGGTGAGGTAGGGGGGCTGTATCATGTACTGATCTGTATTGCTTACTAATCATGTACGTTATTCATAAGTTAGTAGATAAGATAGAAAAGCTTAATACATGCCACATACTATAGCAAAGAGAGATAGATAACCTATGCTTAATTATCCAGAAGCATAGAGCATAGAATAAGGGCAAAAGAGTAGTTTTAAAGGGTCAATTCCACATCTTAACTAAGGAGTTGTAGTCGTAAGTAGCAGAAGCAGAAGTAGCAACAACAGCTACATTACAAAAGTTGAAAATATCAACAACTCCACAAGTTACAACATCTATAATTGATCTAATTAATGATGAGAGTAAGGAGGAGCTATTTGACAGTGATATAGATGAATTAGCATGGTAATGGTAGAACTATTTTCAATTTTTTTAAAGCTGCTTATATTTTGAAGGGGTGGTTTACCCCACCATCCTAGTATGGCCATAGCCCTAGCATGGCCATGACCTACATTAAATATCATATGGATTACACAGCCTATGTATATATATATCATCATGTCTTAAAGGGAATATAAAGAATATAAAGAAACCATGTTTAAATTATGAGTTGTTTAAGCAGAATAAATCATTTAGATGATGCCTTAACTTAACACATAAAGAAAGCTAGCTTAGTAACTCTTTAAGTTGCATTATAGAGAAGAAGTTAAGTTGCCTAGAAGTCTAGTAAGAGGCTGATCATAGATATTAATTAACACTAACAAGATTAACATAGATCACCACTTCATTAGACACCCTACTTCGTTAGACACTTTTCTAGACCCCCTAACTTCTAATCCCAACAACTCTATGAAAAAACGCTTAATTCAACTCTACTAAGTTGGAATCCAATGAACTATCTGCATCTGCAGCCTCTAGGTAGGTCCTTGCATTATGGCTAGTTTTGTAGCAAATGCCACAAAGCCGTGTGCCTATCTTGCACCACTTTAATGACCCCTCCCCCACACCTTCGTCACGTCCTTCCTGCTTAATAATGCCCTTTTCCACCATAAGCTAGCTGGCTTCCTTACTAGTAAGAGGTCCTAAATCTTGTAATTAAGTCCTCTTAGCCCTTTGGCGCTTTAAAAGGGCCTCATTAGCCTCTTGAACCACGTTGAGTTCACTAGTCAAAAGCGTTAACTAATGGCCTATTGCTACCATAGCCTTTGCTAACTAGTTAATAGAGTTAAGAATTAGCATTAGGGAGCTTCCCTGGTGTCTAGCCACCTAATCCTTAATTAAAGTCGACTGTGAAATAGCCTTAGCTGTAGTTTAGGGCGTCTAGGAGACCTAAGGTTGAGGCAGGCCGTTAGAGGTCCTAGGGGGTGTTAGCATCTGTAACTTCACATCAAGCTTCGAAATCACAGCATCTAGGTTAAAAGGGACTAGGCTAGCCCCTCGAAAGCTGCCCTTAACATTTTGTTTTATAAAAACTACCTTAAAGGCAGCTTAGAATGTAGGGAAGAAGTCATCCTTAGTGATGTGCATAACGTGCGCTTAGATGAGGAATGAGATCTAAGCACCATATGCCTTTTTTAATGGGCTAAAAACACTAACATTAAGCAGCTAGGTTAGATGTGAGGAATGGGGAGGCAGACAGAGTGGTATGATGTTGTTAGCCTTGTAGTATTCATTAAATTCAGCATTAATGTGGCTCTCATGGCCATCTAGCACTAGCATCTGCCAAGCACCCTTTTAACAGGCCCTTGTATATTAATCAAAGTGCTTAAGCCATTTAAGGCCTATATTATGGTTAGTCTAACCATTTTGGGTCATTTTGATGACCTAATTAGCTAGAATGTGGCTGCTAGAGTACTAGGCAGCAAGGTGGAATTAGCCTATAATGTAGAGGAAAGGCAGCACTACATGGCCATTTCCTATAATGCTACAAATGGCCATAGCCCATTCTCAATTGCTAGGCTGAATAGCCTTAGGCCTACCAATTCATTCTAAACATGTAACGACCATTTATGCACGTATCATACCCATTATAAAGCCAGTCTCATTAAAGTTATAGAAATTGCAGTCTTAGATGCTGTACTTTACGCGCATATTAGCAACTAGACAGAACCACGTGTTTAACATGTCAGGATCTTCTTGTAAGCCCCTCTAGTAGTCATAGGCACGAGAGAAACAAGTACGAAGCTCTAGTTGTCGTGTAATGAAGCAGTTGGTCTAGTTCTTCCTAACGCGTAGCTTTACGTGCTTACCTAGTAGAAGATCAGCCATATCTTGCACGTTAGCCCTCTGGGGTGAAAACCCTCTCAAATCCAGCTATAGTACATATTGAACAATCGCCTCCTCTTTGCTTAAGGTCAGGGTCAGCTTGCTACTAGTCTTGTCAGCTTTAGGAGCTTTTCTAGCCATCCTGTCACTAAGCATGCTTCTAGGGACGTCAAACTGCTTTGTAGTGCATTAGAGGGTTAATTGTAGTGTTATTTGAATCACTTTAATCGCGAGGATAATTTGGGACTTAAGGGCAAGGACCTGCATTGTTGTTGTAGGAGAAAACGCGCTTTGAAGTTGGGGTGGTGGTGGCTAGGAAAAGTGTCTGACGAAGTGGGGTGTCTAACGAAGTGGGGTGTCTAACGAAGTGGTGATCTATGTTACACCTTTTAAACTAGTTACTAGGTAATATGATTAGGCTTTATACTAACTTATTATTTTATAAGGCCCTCTAACTTAACTCGAGTTAGTTCATGGGCTACATATAGTTAATTAGACTAATTGTTAATTAATATAACTAATTTATTTAAAGTGAAATGTCCACTTCTAACGTAGGTCATGGCGTAATGACTATACGAAGCAAGACACCTCATACAAAACTTATAATTATACAACAATGGTGCATCAAAGGAGCTTTAAAGCTCAAGAACTTGAAATTCAACTAGCTAAGGTAATTCTAGAAATTGAAACTAGAAAGTATAAGTCTTTGTATAAGGCCTCTAAAGCTATAGGACTTAGTAAACAGACAATCTACTAATGCATTAAAGGTGGACTCTCTCGTACAAAAGCGCATTAACAATAGCAACTCCTTACTAAATCATAAGAGGATACCCTTCTAAAGTGGATTAAGTGTCTTATAATCAGTAGATATGCTCCTAGCTACTAAGTCCTTTGAGAAGTTGCTAATGAAGTCTATATAGAATGGCGATGCGTCTTTGTTCTAAACGAACTATTCTAGCATTCTAAACAAATTCTAGACTTCTCACTTAGCTAGGAGTAGGTTCTACGCTTTGTACAAAGGCATCCTCACTTAAAAGTTCAACTTAGACGAAGAATTAAAGCTTAGAGAATGGACGGGGTCACAATTCTAGTAGTAGATGCTTAGTTTAAGGCATACAAAGACATCCTTATACAAATGAAAATTCAAGAGAAGGACATATATAATATGGATGAAATAGGATTTTTGATTAGAATAATAGAATCAACTTGAATTATTATTAATTTAACCCTTTATATGCATTACTAGGCCTATCCTAGCTAGTAGGAGTAGGTGTTAGTTATCAAGTGTATTTATGCTAATAGATCTTTAATCAAGCCACTTGTTATTTTTAAGGGCTAAAACGTACTTCAATCCTAGGTTCTAAATGAAGTAATTAATAAGTGGTATTTCTTAGTAAATTCAAAAGGGTAGACTTCAAACTTACATGGAGTTAAGTGGTTAAAAAGGGTGTTTAAGCTAGTAACTTGTACAAAGGTAGCTAGTAGATAATGCCTCCTTATTTACGACTACTACAACTCACATATAAGTGGAAGCTTTATTTCTTACTATATTTAGTTTTAAATATCTCTTCTAATACTTCCTCTATACACGTCTCATATGCTCTAACCACTTGACGTTATAATTTTTAGACTGCTAAAAAAAAGGCTTATAGCTGCCCTTAAACATTTGAACGAAGCTTAGCTCGTATGAATCCAGAAGGCTGAATGGCTTAGTGCATACATTACAGCTCATATAGAAGCTCTTTTGGCTCCTAACATTACCTCTGCCTTTCGAGGAGCTAGTCTCTAGCCATTTAATCCTTAGCAAGTCCTCCGTATAATCAAAAACCAACCTCTAGCTGAAATTTAACAACTACATACACTAACAGAGTTTGATATTCTCAATCAAGTCTTCTTAAATAGTTCTCTGCTAGACACCTAGACCCTCTAGAAAGCTAATCAAGTCTTAAAAACAGCATTATAGACTTGTATAGTTCTTAATACTCTAACAACTCGCTACGTATGAAATTTAGCTAACGTGACTAAGCTGTTACGATGGTCATGGAGGTTAAGAAGCCAGTCTGGAGAATAATAAGCTAGATTGAATCTAAAGAGAGAAGGAGAAGAAAAGGAAGGTGGTGAGGCTATTCCTCATTATATACAGCTGTGCACTTAGCGGTTCCCTGTAACCTTGGTGGCTACTATGGCTGCCTGTTGCCATAATCGCTAGCAGCTGTAAGCTGCGATCGTAACATAAGCGACTTAACACTTGTGATATAATCCGCTAACGCGAAACAGACAACCTTCGTACAATTGCTAAAGCTCGTATAGAGTGCAAAAAAGGGAAACGAGCAGCTTTAAAGGGACATTTCCACATTTTAACTAAGGAATTACATAATGCAGTTGTAGAGGCTGAGAAAGAGACAGTAGGGAAGTGAAGGAAAGGGAAGGAAATAAGGCAAAAGGAAGCTTCGTACGAACCTGAAAGTGAGATTGAGATTAGAGAAGGGGATGATGATGAATTAGAGAGCGATATAGATGAGCTAACGTAGGTCATGGCGTAAG